>CABHPR010130546.1:0-31145 GCA_902168415.1 Peromyscus melanophrys
TTCTCTGGACTATTCCTTAAATTGGTTAGTGGACAATCATTTTCGTCCTTCTGCCTGCCATTCATTTAGCTTTGCTTTTGACTTTGGAGATGAGCATTCATGGTCCTGATTTGTCAGGCAGAGTTTGCACTCTCCTACCCTTTGTTCCCTACCTCCATCGCCTTGAACCTCAAGGTCCTACCTGTGGTTTGGGAAGATCAAATAAGACCTATCAATTCAGGTGCGGTTGCAGTGCCCCTTTATTCCCGAGGCCATCTGTAGTGCAGACTGTGCCGTAGGTCAGGTGAGGGAGACCAGCTCCCTCTACTCTTGAGCAGGGAGAAATGAGGACTATGTAGATAGAAATATAGAGGAGAGAGACAGGCAGAAAACACAGGATACCCTCAGGAGGGCCTGGGTCCAAACCCATCAGCTTCTTCTGTCTCTACTAAAGGACTTTTAAAGGAACGCCAAGGGGTGGAGCAAAAGACCTCTCCCCAGCACAGGCAAGTGCAGACCATCCCAGACACCTGGTGACCTTGCACGTGGTCAAGCCATCCCCTAATGTGGCCCTGCTGGGTAAAGCAAGCTCAGCTCCCACTAGGAAACCTGTGTGGGCTCCCGCAACTAGGGCCGCCATTTCCATGTCTTCCTTGTTTTACACACAGTCAGTTGAGGGTGTTTCCCAGCACTGACTTTGGAAAATACTTCTGACCAGGTCAGACTGCCACCTACGGTCAATGATTCCCCTGTGGTTCTAGCTTTCTGACCCAATGATGAAACAGACCTGAAAGTTCGCATTGAAGTTCCCATTAGTTTGGTTATATCACAGACCAAACTAATGGGAGCTTTAATGGTAGCTTTCAGGCCCAGTGGTAGCCCTACCTAGCAGGGAACACCAAGCCTAAGCCCCCTTGAGGTGGCACATCTTTCAACAATATTCATCTTTTTGCAAATCACTGTGTCACCCTTTTCTGTGTGTCATAGCCCTTGGGGGAGGCTTGGTTATTCAGATACCCAAGTCTGTCTTACCTGAAATTTGCAGTTTACCATTTCTCTTCTCCATCTGTTGAAAGGGCAGGACCTCATCCCTGAAACATGGGCCTTTCAATAGCACTGTTATTTGTTATTTGTGATGGTTGCTTCTCCCAGATGGGTCTCAACTTGCCAGCCCATTCCCTGGGGATGCTCTTATCAGAGGGACTTTCCCAGGATTCTCTGCCCCTTAGTGTCCTGTCTCCCCACCTGCCCAGCCCTCCCTTCTCTCCAATGGATTGCAGAACCCATGTATGGGTAGCAGTGAAGTTGGACACCCTATCTAGCATGGTTCTGCGTGAATCCATACAAAAGGGGCTTTTCCCTTCATATCTAAATAAACTCAGACACCACTGCATTGGTAGACCTGGTTGGCTTTCAGATTTACAATCCCATCTTGCCCGTAAGTCTCTTATCTGACATCAGGATTGAAGTAAGACCAAGATACACAGTCAGATCCTGTCTTTAAAGGATTTGTCATTTGTTTCATATTTTGGGGTTAATGTTGATTTCTAAATGGGATATTAAACTTTATCTTCCCGAGGTGTTAGTGTTCCCTTAGATCGTGTGCCTAAGGCTATGTGAAGGGTTCACCCGCCCAGGTCTGGTCCTGCATTCACACTGCCAGGAAGATCCCACAGCTACTGTGTGTCCACTTTTCCGGTCAACCTTCTGCAGCCATGTTTAGAGAAACGCTCTGCCTCTTGCAGAGTTTATTAGCATTGCCCAGTCACTACCCCATTTATATCCCAGAGCCGCTCCTAAGTTGCAATAGAGCGTACCTGCCATCGATGATGTGTATTTTCTATACCAAGGCTGAGACCTGAACAGCTGGTCAAGAAGTGCTCGGTTTGTAACCCAATGTTTGTGCTTTGTATGGGGCTCTGAAGTAGTGGGACATATTCAGGTTGTCCTCGTCATCACGACCATCTCCTGTGTATTGTCTACAGCCTTTCTTCCTTGTTTTGTTGGCCTTGAACATGGCTGAGGTCCTTTCTCACCCTGGCATGTAGACATGGCCCCACTCCTCCGAGTCTCATCATGTTCTTGGTGTAATTCTGCCATGGAGCTTATCTGCCACATCAGAAGTTACTGAGGGATCAGTGACCAGTTCCTATGCTCAAGCATTCATTTATGTCCCCCAGCTCAGTGCCTAACAGACCTTTTGGGGATGAAAAACGGCCTCTCCAAGTGTCTCATCATTCATCCCAGGGACTGTGCGTCTCATTTCCTAGATTCTTAGAAAATACAGTATTTGGGAAAATCGCCAATAGAATTGAATCTCAGCTCTGGTAGTAGACCTTTTAGTATCTTACTGACTGAGGAAATCTCATACTCAACTCATTGGCCCCAGCTAGTGTAGATTTAGACCTCTCACCTTCTACTTGATCAAAGCCCTGATCAATGGGATGAGTCTTAGTCTTAGATCATTGGTCTGGTGGGAGAGGTAGTTGTCAGGACCGTGGTCCTTATCCCATGCCAAAGGATGCAGAAAACACAAAGGCTTCCGTTCTCAGTAGATGGCGAAGAGAAATTCTTGGCCCACAAAGTGTTTTTCTTTGGATTGTATTGGATTATAAACCAAACATGTCTAGACCATTCGTTCTGGCCACAGCAGCTTTGGTACATGAAACACAGGGCACCTATGGCAGGCAGGTATGTCTTAATTTAACTAGTGAGTGGCTCTAGGATAGAAGAGGGGTAAGGACTCAGAAGTGCCTGGCCCAACTCCCAACATGAATTCCATGTGTAATGTTCCTGATGTAAAGAACAAAGGACCGTGACTCCTAACAAAATACAAAAGTGTCTTTTCCTTTTAGCCAAGGTACTTATACTGGTCTAGCTGTGATAAGACCGTCGGGAGAATCCTCGAGCTGTCTTGTTCAAAGGCAGCCGCTGGCAGCAGACCTCTGGTCAGCACTGCACCGTGCTGCACTGGGAACAATGGCAGCCGTTTCTCTAACGTTATTAGCTCAGCTGCCATTTTGCTTTCCTTCTCCATGATTCTTTGAAGCCGACATCAGCTTAATTACTTTCTCTTGCCGGTTTTACCTCCAAAACCAACCAACCAAATAAACAAAAAAACTCTATAGACTTTATTACCATATGTCCTTGTGTGTTTTCCGCCCTACTTTTTCCTCCAGGCTTCTGCTTTAGTGTGGCTGCCTGTTCGAGACTCTTGCAGCTAACATGCTCAGACATACATTCCTCCTTATCTTGACTTAGGGACCGCCTGGCCTTTCCCACAGGTGAAAGAAAATGTATTCGTCAGCATTTGTGCTTGGAAAGGAGCATCCATCCCAGCTCTCCATTCTTGGTAGTGTTTTCTTTTCATGGCTTTTTTTGCTGTGTTGACCTATTTCATTTTAGTTCTGTGCTTTGAGCCCCAGCATCATGCTGCATGATGTGTGATACTTTTTGTTTTGTTTTTAACTTGTGATTGAGAACACCTCTCTGCATCAACTGGGAAGGACCACGACTTAGCATGTCAGCAGAGATGTCTGCAGTGGCCGTGGGGAGGTAATTTCGGTCTTATCAGTGGAGTTCCTGCCTTTTTTTTCCCCTCCTTTCTTTTTCTTTCTTATGTTTGTGTATGTGTGAATTATGTGAAGTCAGAGGGCAGCCTCAGGTGCTGGTTCCCATCTTCCACCTTGTTTGAGACGAGGTCTCATGTTTTGCTGCTGAGTACGACAAGGTAGCTGGTCCCCAAGTTCCTGGAGATTCTCATCCTCTCCTTGCTGTACAGGTACTGACATTATAGATAAGGGAAAGCACTTCTGGCTGGCTCGGTGGATCTGGACTCAGGGCATCTGTCATGCTTCCACAGCAAAGTGCTTTACCCACTGAGTAGCCTTCCCAGCCCCTAGTCCCTGCCTTTCTTACGTAGTGAAGAGGCACCCATAGACTCTGTCACCTCCCACTGTGGAGCAGAGGAAGCAAAGGATGCTGGGTAGAATCCCAGGCCAGCCCATCAGCTGGGCTAGCTGAAGAGTAAACATTAGCATACAGCAGGGCAGGTGCTTCCTGGAGACTCCTGCCTCTTTGTTCCAGGTGGATTGCAGGCGCTTCTGGGCAGAAGCTCATTGCTGTGATGTCTCATGCTTACTGACCCCTTCCTTTCCTCCCTGCCACAGCTGACTTCTCCTTGAAGAGTCACACAGATGTAAATGCGTTTGAGCTTTATCGAGCCAAGCTCTGTTGAATTTTGCTAGCTTTTTACCAGGAGGGAAAAAAAAATACTTAATACGAACTTTAAAAAATTATTGATTATTCTAAGCCTGGCTGGTTTTTCTGTTTGGGGAGAATTCTTGATCTTAGACTGAAGGGGAAGCTGGGGAGACATTGTCAGCCTTGCTGGGGCACAGTGGGAAGCTTTTCAATAAAGTCTTGTTATGAAAAAAGTCTGGCACCCCCAGAGAAGTTTGTATTAAAGAGGTGAGTAAAATGGGGTCTCAATGTTGGGTACAAAAGACTTCCATCCAAGACAAAGCTCCATGCATGGAGAGTGGTTTTAGCCGTGCTGGCCCTGAAACCTGTCTCATAAACCAGATCTGGCAGCTTCTTTTTCTTTCCCACTGCATTGGGAGATAGGGTATCCCTGTCACCTTTGACTTAGTGTATGTGACAACACTAGACCACTTTCTAATGTATAGGCAGCTTCTTCCCTGCATGACTGTCGAGGCAAACTGGTCCTAATGATTTTCGAATCCTATTCCCTTTGATAAGCAAAACTGCAATTAGTCTCACGTGTCAGCTGCTGGCTCATTGCCCAACCTAAAAACCACTCTTTAAAGTGATGCAGTCTTCACCTGTAGAAGCCATAAAATGTAGTGAAGACATGCAGCCTCCACCCAAGCTACGGTGGAGGAATTGTCAGCCTTAGTGGGTATTTGAAGAGGTCACCAAGATATCAGTTGGGAAGCCGTGGCTACTCATCCTTCCTTTATGACAAAGATTTGATGATTTTCCAACACTTTGTTATAAAGGGATGCCTCCTGAGAAGGAAACATATTTCACATCCCCTCAAAAAATCATAAATTTTGTTTCTTAAGCCTTCCTCTGTAACTTGAATAAGATTTATGCTATGTCGGCTCTTCTGTGTGTGTTTTCATAATTAATTGTATGGGCAATTTTAGAGCAACATCCTTGCTTTAATTTCAAAGTGTGCCTCTGAGAAATTGTCTGTAGAAGTGCATTCTAAGTGATGCGTGTGACACCAAACCCATCAGTTTCATATTGTCAGTGGCTCAGGGACTGTTTGTATCTCTCCGCTTCACTCTTTTGGGCACAGTGTCTTTTGCAGACACTTGTTACAAAGACTAGAATTATGCTTTGTTTCCTGGGAAATTTTTATTCAATGTTTTATGTCTAACCTTATGTTTTTATTTTACTGACTATTTAGATATAGGTGAAATGTATCTGTATCAATCTCGGTGTCTCGGTGTTATTGTGTAGCTACACAAAGCCTTGACGTCTTTTTCAGGGTGAGTTCAGTGAATTTGACACCAATCTCACTTTGCCTATTTTAGAGGCTGAGGCTGTACTAATATGGCGCTTCTTAATATGCTCAGGAGCCACACTTTCCCATGTAAGTTTGGGGCATCTTAGAACACAAGCTCCCAAACTTCAAATTTAGTTACGGTTTAGGGGACCCTTTGAGGTACTATGAATGCTGGTCTCACTGGCCCCATGAGGCAGTCCAAACTCTATAGCTTGGTAAGCTGTGGAGCTGAGGTGGTGAAGGATGCTTCTGAGCCAGCCAGTGGAGACCCAAGACAACTGGATGCCAAAAATTCCCCTTGTTAAACCATTGCAAGGTAATACTTCTTCCATGGTTTAACATGCAGGTCTGTCTGTCTGTCTATCCTCTCCCCCACCCTCCCTCTCTCTAATTATGGGAAGAACTAAGATCCAAAGAACTTAATTTCATATGGAAAATTATTGGATGAAGCACCATCCCTGAATTTTTTTCTGGAAAATGTGCTATTTTGCCACCACTAATGAGCACAATATAATGTTCTGATGTGGGGATATGCATCTGCACACCTTGCATCAAGACAAATTTCAGTGCAATTTCCAAAGAGCCACAGCTTTGAAAGAGTGTCCTGTATTCAGAGCAGGAGGCAAGTCATGAATTATTAGCATGATCATGATTAGGATGTATGCATGGCTTTGCCAGGAAATGACCTAAATTGACTTTTCCTCTTTGGAAGGCAGAGGAAATCCCAAAGATAAAAGAGACTCTGGTCTGGAATTGATGTGAATACCCACTGGGAAAGCCTGAGTAATTATGTAATTAAATAAGTAACTGTGACTTCTCCCCGTTTCTGCTGCCTTGACCCTGGGAAGAGTTTATGGCAGCAATTCTTAGGGCCCCTTCAGTCAGGTGAAGGTGAGTGAACCTGCAGACTTACTGATAGAAAACTTAATGTAGGCTAATTTTGTGCCATAGCTGAAGAAATGTGCCCAGGATATATTATATTCTGAGTTGGAGCAAACCTAGTTTTTCAATCAAATGAAATCCAGAGGAAATCGTTATGCTTAAAAGATTTTTTTTCCCCTTCTGAAACTATAACTTCTCTGTTGCTTGCTTTCTGTTGTAAACCCCATTTTGCTTCTTTCTGTATTTACCAGCTGGGGGAAAACTTTTCAAACACAAAAGGGGTTTTGTATGCAGATCCTAGAGGCAGCTGGCTGGGCAGGGAGGTGGGGGAGAGGCGCCATAAAGCTGTGTGCAGTGTACACTGTCATCACAGAGGTGCAGAGGAATGGGAAGAGCAAAGTGTGGGGTCTGAGGATAGGGGCTCCCATCACTAAGCACTGGAGAGGGCTGACAGGTTTAGCGCTGAAATTTTTCAGTTAAACCCTAAAAGAAAGCTAGCTATGGGGAACTGTTGGGGAATATTATTTTAAGGTGTGTTACTTTTGTTGATGTGCATTTGTTTAACTCTGTGAAGCTGTGTTACTTTGCATATCTAAGACACCTGATGGTCTAATAAAGAGCTGAATGGCCAATAGCAAGGCAGGAAAAAGGATAGGCAGGGCTGGCAGGCAGAGAGGATAAATAGAAGGAGAAATCTGGGAGGAGCAAGAGGAAAAGAGATGGAGCAGTGATAAGAAGTAGCCAGAGAAGGAGGAGGACTCCAGGAGCCAGCCACCCAGCTACACAGCAAGCCATGGAGTAAGAGTAAGATTTACAGAAGTAAGAGAATGGGAAAAGCCCAGAAAGATGGGATAATTTTAAGTTGAAGAAAGCTGGCAAGAAACAAGCCAAGCTAAGCCCAGGCATTTATAAGTCGTAATAAGCCTCCGTGTGTGATTTATTTGGGATCTGGGAGGCGGGCCCCTCAAAAGAGCAAAGAGCAAAAATAACCAGCAACAGGAAACAAGGCTACTTACATGACAAAGCTGGAAATGTAGATGGAAGCCTTGGTGGGTTTCAGACAGTGAAAATATAGATGTAATTTGAAGTCAACAGGATATCTGATTAAGTAAACTCAGTGTTGGTTTCTGGTGTGCATGCCAGGCAGAAGTATGGAGGATAACTTGGTCAATGTTTATTTCCAGTATTGCCTGTTAGCCCTGTTGATGTCAATCTCTTGGGCTAGGAAAATGGGCTCTGAGTTACAGTGGGAGAGCAAATGGACAGGTGGGTACAGGTGTTCTGGGCTTAGAATCAGAGTCCAACCAGCAGCATTCTGCATATTGAGAGCACAGTGAGGAGTGAGACACAAACTGTCCTCTCCAGAAATATGGCCTTCGCTGGGGTGGGGATAGGGGGATGAACATATCGTGACAATACGTTAAGTGCTGGATATAAGTCCCCCAAGTATGACCTTGAGCATGTATTTTTTCCCACTGATGTTTATAAAACTGAAAGGTAGGCAAATGACTCCATGACCAGGATGGGCACATGCTATGACAGGCCACAGAGCAACACTGGTCTGTGTAAGGGGAAGGCCCTCATTTTGGACCCCTGTGCCCTCCATGTCTCCCCCACACAGGGCAGGAAAGCAACTCTCACTTACAGAGCCCCTTCTAAGAATCATCCTGTCCCTGACATGGACCAACTGAACAACTTCTTCAGGCTTTTGTGCTCAAGATCTTGTACACTTGAAATGGCTGAGGTCCCAAGGAGATTTTTTTTTCTTTCTCATTTATTTTTATTTTATGTGCATTGGTTTTTTGCCTGTTTTGTTTGTAAGTCTGTGTGAGGTGCTGGATCCTGGAGTTACATTTGTAAGCTGCCATGTGGGTGCTAGGAATTGAACCTGGGTCCTCTGAAAGAGCAGTCAGTGCTCTTAACCACTCTCCAGCCCCCACCCCCAAAAGGAGCTTTTTGAAAAGTATTGGATTACTATAGTTATCATACTGGACACTGAAAGAGACATTTAAAAGATCTATTTATTAAAAATAACAATACTAAACCTATTGTGTGTTAGAACCATTTTTTTCCAAAGAAAACATTTTTATTCTGAGTGTGCCATCTCTGTAGCTCTGGAAATTGTCCTTTAATATCCCCATGAACAATGCATTTCTTGTGTTCTATATCAAGAAAGGTAGTACTCCACAGAATGCACAATGTGTGTAGGTGAGTGTCCCCCTGCAAACAGGCCTGTGGTATGCTGGAAGTTTGCAGAGGAATCAAATGTTTTTCCATTGAGTTCCAATGTGTGATTTTACATCAGAAAACAAGCATACCAGACACAAAGGAGCAGATAAGAATGTGCATTTAAGTAGCATTATTTCCTGTTCCTAAAGGATAAATAGACCTAACTGGCCCTGGGCATTAGCTGACAGATCCTGGCACATTTGACCTTGCAGTCTTTTTTTTTTTTAATTTTATATAAGAAATTTTCTAGTTGTGTTACATATCAGCAACGGATTCCCCTCTCCTCTCTCCTCCCTCCCCCAGCCCCCCCACAATCCACCCCCTATTCCCACCTCCTCCAAGGCAAGGTCTCCCCTGGGGAGTCAGCAGAGCCTGGTACATTCCGTTGAGGCAGGTCCAATCCCCTCCTCCCTGCACCAAGGCTGAACAAAGTGTCTCAGCATAGGCCCTAAGTTCCAAAAAGCCAGCTCATGCACCAAGGACAGGTCCTGGTCCTGGGTAGTGGGACCTTGCAGTCTTAAATGCTCTTTGGGATTGAGCTGACAGGACGTGGCACACTTGACCTTGCAGTCTTAAATGCTCTTTGGGGTAAACCAAGATGGAGGTCAGCAGTTCTGATGATAGTTACCTGGGAGGACAGTCCATTTCCCCATCCCATAGTACTCCAGCACACATCTGACAATGGCTCACTTCAAATTTTAACAATGAAAGGCATGTGTCATAGTCAGCGTCCGCTGTCAATGCCACACAAACCTAGAGCCACCTGGGAAGAGGGAACCCCAGTTGAAGAATTGCCTCCATCAGACTGGCCTGTGGCCATGTCTGTGAGATGTTTTCTTGATTGCTAATTGATGAAAGAAGGCCCAACCTATTGCAGGCAGAGTTATCCCCAGGCAGGTAGGCATATGCTGCATACGATGGTTGAGTAAGCAAGAGGAAGTCGTCGGCAACCAGCTCTATTCCATAGTCTCTGTGTTGGTTTCTGTCTTGGCTCCCTTCAACAATGGACTGCCATGTTTAAGCCAAACAAACCCTTCCCTTGCCAAGTTGCTTCTGGTCAGTGTTTTATTCCTAGCAATGGAAAGCAAATGAAAACAATGGGTAATTGTGGGAATTTGTAAATCCTCTGGGCTGTTCATTTCTTATAGGGTAGAAAATATTGCTTGCCTACCCAACATCCAGCCACTCCTAACCCCAACTTCACTGGGGGTAGGAGCAGCTTTATTTTAATCAACCCTATGCAACCCAAGAGGCTACCCCACTGTCTGATCTGCCACAGCCTGCCCTGCTCCGGAATGCCGGAGGAATGCTATCTTATCCTGAAGATGTTTATTCTCTCTCCGAAATTTACCACTGACGCTCGGTGCTTGGAGAGATCATAACTCCAGCACAGCTATGAGAAGATTCAACAAGGAGGTAAAGCCAGAATTCCAGGGTGGAATAGCAGAAAAATGGAAAGACTTGGGTTCATAGCTGCATCATAGAAACATTGGATTTACCTGAACCTGGAGCCACCCCGCCTCTTGTTTCTAGAAGCTTCAGGTCTGGCTTGTCTATGGCTGTAGTTGAAAGCAGCAGTGCTGTGGAATATCACTTGAACTGTGTAAAGATTTGTTACATTTGTTTATGCTATGGAAGATGACTTTAATGGTATAAAGGTGCGTTACATTTGTTTATACTACATTTGTTTAACGATGTAAGGATGTGTGTTTAATTATGTGTAAAGATGTGTTCCGTTTGCTTCACCGTGCCTGCGTAAGGTGCCCTGATTGGCCTAATAAAGAGCTGAACGGCCAATAGCTAGGCGGAGAAGAGATAGGCAGGTCTGGCAGGCGGACAGAAAAAATAGGAGAGGAAAAGAAAGGTAAGAAAGAGAAGGAGAAGAGAGGAGAGAATGAGGGAGACACCCAGGGCCAGAAGCCAGGCAGTCGCCAGTCAGACACAAGAAGCAGCGAAAGGAAGACACACGGAAGGAAAGAAAAGTAAACAGCCCTGAGGCAAAAGGGAGATAAAGAGAGACAGGTGAATTTAAGTTAAAAGAGCTGGCCAGTTGGTCTGTTTGTGGGTCCCCTGCCAGTGGGACCAGGATTTATCCCTGGCGCATGAACTGGCTTTTTGGAGCCCATTCCCCGTGGTGGGATACCTTGCTCAGCCTTGAGACAGTGGGGAGGGGCTTGGTCCTGCCTCAACTTGATATGCCAGACTTTGTTGACTCCCCATGGGAGGCCTTAACCTCTCTGAGGAGTGGATGTGGGAGAAGGGGAGAGGGGGAACTGTGGTTGGTATGTAAAATGGAAAAAAAAAAAAAAGCTAACCAGAAATGAGCCTAAGCTAGGCCTAGCATTCAAAACTAATAAATCTTTGTGTTATGATCTGGGAGCTGGTTGGTGGCCCAAAAGAAAAAGCCTGCTACTCACTGGACTCAGTCTTCTAGGGGAACCCATAAGACTGGCAGGGATGCATGGGAAGGGATAGCAGTCTCAAATAAGGGGTGTCCAAACCTCTGTTGTAGTCTAAGGGCACCTCAGGAAAACTATGAATATGGCCCACTGTAATACCATAAACTTTTAAAGTATTGTGAGATGTTTTTGCTCTTTTCCAACTCAATTGCATGATTATTAAGCATGAGCTTTGTAGGGGACAACAAAAAGTATCTCTGTGTTACAATAAAAAATATGTATGTGAGCTCTAGAAACCTACGGCAGCAGGTTGGACACTCCTGGCTTTAATGTGTGACCCAAGTGTAGTAGTAGTTTTTTTGTTGGGACTGCCAGCCCACAAATAATGATGTAGAGACTTATTAATTATGAAAGCTTGGCCTTAGTTTAGGCTTCTTTCTAATGATCTCTTATAATTTAATTAACCTGTTCCTATTAATCTATGTTCTCCATGTGGCTTGGTTACCTCTCCTCTGTTCCATATGTTTGACTTGTTCCATGTCCCCTTGACATCTCCCCCACACCTAGATTCACCTCTCTGACTTCCTCTCTCTACCTGGAAGTCCCACCTAGTCTCTCCTTCCTAGCTATTGGCCATCCAGCTTTTTATTACACCAATCACAGCAACACATCTTCATATAATGAACAAATATCTCACAGCACCCAAAGCATTATTTATCCAGGGTGTCCCAGGGGAACTAAAAGGTTGGACACCCCTGGATAAATATGGCAGCCAAACATCTTGATGGCCTGATTCTAGCTACTTTTTATTTCTTCTATAGGTCAAGGAGTTGGTTCTAAAGTAAATGTTTGGTACCTCTTCTCAAACAGGGAGGAACACTGAGCCTTCTCTGGCATTCACAAGGTATGGGTCTTAGACGGGGTATGTTGATATTCTGTCCCAAGCCCCAGGCATGTAGATGAAAACATACACATGCACATTTGCATGCATACACACATATATACATATGAGACAGACTTGTCCCACCTACATGAAGAACCAATTGACTTGTGTTCTCTCCCACTTACATCTAATATTCACCTCCTTAGGGTCAATCTCTAACACAATATGACTGACCCCTAATTCTGAAGACTGCCAATTACAACATGTTACTCTTTAGTGGGAATTGTACCAGTAACTTCACATGTGTTGTGATGTTAACTTCACAATGGGTATAATTGGTGCCAACGTCTGTATTTCAATGCGAACTCTGAGGCTTGAGTAGGAGAAATCATTGGCTTGAGATGTTGCGACTAAAATACGGTGTGATTTCAAGTACAAGTGTGACTTGCTGCATTCTGCATTTTCAACATGTATTTGTTGAATGCCAGCCATTTAGATATGTAATAATGGGTATCACTGTTCCTATCTATCGCTTCATCTTTCATCCTTGGGAAATGCGTTGAGACAGCATATATGTGAACATGAAAATACTGGATTTTCCCCTATAAATAGGCTTTGGCTGAACTAGTTAAGTTACAAATTCATTTCCACTGTAAATGGTAGAAAGCCCAGCCAATAGTGGTCCCAACGAAATGGGGCTTACTTTCCTCGTGTGCGAGGCAGTCCACAAGCAGGCTCTCTGCACTGGTGGTGTCCTGATTTCCTTGGCTCATCATTTTCTTTCCTTCTTTATACTGCAAAACATCTATGAAGGTTCCAGATGGCACACCCATATCCATAAGACAGAAAGTAGAGACAAAGACCAAAGGTGGGAAGACCATTCCCAGCTGAGCAGGCCTGGTTCTTTCAAGAAGGCAAGAGTATTTCCGGAGATGGAGAGAAGTCTGGAAACGTAGGAAGTAGGACTGTTGGGAAGCTGTAGTCCAGTTATTTGTTAGGCTGTCATAATTACTCACTAAGGGAGAGTCACTGAGTCTTGATGGCCTGCTAGCCACACTTCAGAAAGCAGAGGCAGTTATCACCATTGTACAGTTAGGGCAGCTAAGATTCATAGGGAACACAAGGCTCTGAGCTGGGACCAGTGGCTCAGTGAGGTCACATTTCCATAGGCTCCCATCCCTGCATGTACCTTTGCTTCTGAAGTTTATATATATATATATATATATATATATATATATATATATATATATATATATATATATATAAACTTTATATATTCAGTGAAGAGCCAAACTCCTATGCCAGGATTGTACCCTGTGTTAATTGGCCAGGACTACATCATGGCTCTTCCAGAGTTGGACTGGAGCCCTTTTTAAGAGACCCCCACCACTTTCCACAGTGTTCTGGCTCTTCTTAGACCTTCCACCTTAAACAAAATCAAGAGACTCCTTGCTCAAACTTCTGGCTTCTGGGTGAATTGTCAAGCTGCTTTAGCAACCCAGCAGGACAGTCTCTGGCTTTGCAGAGACAACCTAGTAATTCCAGCCTGCATCAGAACATCCATCGGGTCCTTCTGTGTCCCTGGAGAGGTAAACACTACCCAGTGTGGTTATGAAGAGTGGCATTGAGTGAGTGCCCCATGTACTTGAGCATGATTGTTTTCCCAGGTCATTTTGATCTTGTTCATCACCAGCAGAATTTCTGATCATTTAGACCCTGCTGGGGCTGCTCTTGTCTTCTGAGAGAGGCCAGAACAGAGGGTGCTTTTGGTGACTTCCCACAATAGTGGGAAAAACACTGTGGATCAGCTCGGCTTTGTTGGATGTAAACTATGAGTTCAGTTGCCCTGGTAACTGGGCATCTGTGCAGCTGGCTGGGATGGGGGAATAGGTGGTAGAGTCAATTACTCTGTTTTTGTCCACTTAGGGGTTGCTCTCATTGACATTAGGATAGAAAATGAATGGAGAGCCCTTTTACTTTTTACCTTGTAGAAGAAGAGACATCTTTCCTTAAGTGGAGGCGTCCACACAGTAGATTTCACCAGTAGGAATAGCCAATTAGTAATTATAAGGTTTAAAATCCTCACCCGATAAATTTTTATTAGAGTCAGTTGCATAGATCGATGGGTTTCACTGTGACATTCTCACATATTCACATCTTATGCTTTTACCCCTCCCCGCCCTATGACACTCACAGAAATTTATTGACAGGTTCCTCTTCCTGTGGGGTGTCCTTTTTCTTTGTGGTCCATTGGCCCCCAGGCCGTGAGGACAAAAGGAGCAGAATCAGTGAGCAGGGCTCTGCATGACCCGTGAGCACAATGGAAATAGCCTTCCCAGAGACAGTTTCAGTGCTGCAGCTCAGCTTTCTATCCGAGTAAGGAAGATGTATAGGATGGGAACAGCAGCTGGGGAATCACCTAATTTGCATTTGGCAGCATGCTCCTATCATAAAGCTCCTAGCTCAATGTCTAATTACCATAGGTAGCACCGGGGGAGAGCATTTGCAGGAGACTGTGTCAAAGGTCACACCTAAGGTAAGTCAGGCTCAGGGACAGTCTCCAAATAAGGTCAGGAGAGAGCAGGAAACCCCCACAGGGTTTGCACCAAGTTCAGAGAGAGCTGTCTGGCATGGTGGACTGCAACATTGAACTAGCAGGGCCTCCCAACATCTTTCCTCCAAGCAAATGTCTTCACCAGACTTCAGGATCTAAACCCGTTTTCATGGATTTTGTGGGCATCCTTTTGTGAATTTTTGCTAACTCACCAAGTCCTTGTCTGGATATGGGGCATTCACAGCCACGCCTGATGCATGTGACTGTGTTGTGTTGGATCCTTGTGGTCTCTAGCATGTCTGAATGGTGAGAATACCAAGATCAGTGCAAACTTACAAGCTCCTCCTCTCCATCTGTGATAATGAGTGTCTCAGTTAGGATTTTATTGCTGTGAAGAGACACCATGACCTCGGCAACTCTTATAAAGTAAAACATTTAATTGGGGCTGGCTTATAGTTCAGAGGTTTAGTCCATTAGCATCATGGCGGGTGGCATGCAGGAAGACATGGCATGGGAGAAGGAGCTGCCTGATTCTCAGGCAGCACGAAACTGATTTGAGCTTCTGAGACCGCAAAGCCTGCCCCCTAGTGATAGACCTCCTCCAACACAGCCACACCTCCTCCAACAAGGCCACACCTCCTCCAACAAAGCCACACCTCCTCCAACAAAGCCACACCTCCTCCAACAAAGCCACACCTGCTCCAACAAAGCCACACCTCCTCCAACAAGGCCACACCTCCTCCAGCAAAGCCACACCTCCTCCAACAAGGCCACACCTCCTCCAACAAGGCCACACCTACTCCAACAAGGCCACACCTCCCAATAGTGCCACTCCCTATGGGCCTGTTTAGTCAAACCTCCACAGTGAGGATCAGAGGCCACCAGTCTTTATAGTTCCATTTTTGTACCCTGACTGGGTACAAAATTTTGTCAGCAGTTTGTCAGCAGGAAGCTGTCTCAGTCTTTATTTCAGCAGCTGTTGGTCTTTTATTATTTTACCAACAGAACACTAATTACTGCTGCTTTTTTCTTTCTTCCATTATGTTAAAAAAAAAAAATAAAGTGTAACCAGTCAGCGGTGGCGCACTCCTTTACTCCCAGCACTCGGGAGGCAGAGGCAGGCGGATCTCTGAGTTCGAGGCCAGCCTGGGCTACAGAGCAAGATCCAGGACAGGCACCAAAACTACAGAGAAACCCTATCTCGAAAAAACAAAAATCAACCAACCAAACAAAATAAAGTGTACTGGGGCCTGAGGAGCTAGCTCTATCTATAAAATGCTTGCCATACAAGCATGAAGACCTGAATTCCATCCCTAGTATCCATACAGTAAACTGGACATGGCAGTAATTTCAGCACTAGGAGGCAGAGACAGACTGACCCCTGGGGCCTAGCCTATTCATTAGTCTGGAGCCCAGTGACAGACCCTGTCTCAAAAACTAAGATGGATGGCTCCTGAGGAATGAGACCTGTATATGTACACACATGTACGCATACATACTTGTATGTGCCCATGCAAATACAGAATATTGGATAGGTTTGCTTTTCTTCCAGCAGATGTCCAATGTAGACCAAGTCGTGCAGGCACATAAATGTTGACTATCATTCCGAGTGTAGCAAAGCAGCATATTGTTGGTCCATGTTGGGAACACAGTGCCTTTGGGGTGATTTTGTCTAAGGCAATCCAGAGCAAAAATCTCCCAATTTTCACACTGAATTTTTAATGGGAACTTCTCATCTTTAAATCAATTAGTGCTGGACGGGAGTCAGCTGTTTTCTGACAGGTCTTCTGCTGACTTTACAGGCCAAAACAGAGAAGTATAGTGTGTAATGTGTTTACAGCAGGAGCTAATAAGGAGCTGGACCGACCCGTTGGGTCTTACCCAACACCTATCTTTAAAATGCATTTACTATGAGGAATCTACAGGGATAGCTGAGATTTGGAATCTCCAAACGTATTTCTGCATAAAGTTACTGCTTATCAGAAAATAAAGTTTTATATCATTGTTGTCTGATGTTTCTTGCCAAATTATGTGGTGGGAGTTACCCCTCTCACAGATGGCTGAAAGAATTTCAATGACCAAAGAAAGAAGTAAAAACTTTTAATAGAGGATAGCAACCATAACTTCAAAATGCTGAAAGGTTTCAGTTTGGTATTGACTTGCTTTAAGTTACTTAGAAATTAACAGATACATATATAAATGATACTTCCTGGAAAAAAAAAAAGCAGGGAGAGGGTATTGTTGTCAGAGTGTGAACTAAGGATATTCTTACTATAGAAAGTGAAAAAATCCTAGAAACCATAATTAACATCCAGTGTCAGGTCACTTGAACTATGTGAGTTTTATTATTCCCCACTATATAGATGAGGAGACTGGGGTTGGGATAATTATTTGCCCAAGGCTGATCAAATCTAAACCTACCCCTTGACTACCAAAAGCAAAAGCCACATCACTTACAAGTAATGACCCATAATATCTGGTTATTTCCTTCTGAGACTGTATAATGAAAACTGGGGTATATGGTATCTAATCCTTTATATTATTGAAAACATTTCCTAATGTTAATGTTCTTTGAGAACCCTTTAAAAGTGATTAAAACTCCATCAAATTAATGTGCCAAAAGAGAGGGGAAAGTCATTTAAATACTGCCCTTAACACAGTTAAGGTCTTAACAAATAGTTAAAAACTGGAATAAAAATACTAAATAGCCCCTCATTTTTAGAGGCAAAGGTTTTTTGTTTGTTTGTTTGTTTGTTTTCTGTTTTGTTGCTGTGACCATAGTAACTGAGAGAACAACTTCACAGGGAATTATGCATCTGGATCACAGCTGCTCAAGTTTCAGTCCACTTGAAAGTTTCTCCCCGTGTGCTTTTGCAGAACATCAAGATGAAGAAAGTGTGTAGCAGATGACATTTTTTCCCCCCAAGTCCTTGTTGAGTAGAGAAAGCAAGACTCACCCCCAATGACCTACTTCCTCCAACTAAGCCTCACCTTCTAAAGTTTCTAAAACCTCCCAGAACAGTACCATTCACTAGGAAACTTGAGTTTCCAATACATAACCCTCTGGGGGAACACTTCACACCCGAATCATAACACAGCTTTTAAGTGCAGCATGCCACTGTGGTATTAACGAGGGCCATTTACTCCCTGGCAGTGGATTTCACAAGAACATCCATTGTTTGTTGATGATAAGCCAAGGAGGGTGAATGTGTTTCCCCAATAGTAATTTGACCCTTTTCCTGTATAACAAGCCTCCATATTCTATGCATACCCTGGAGTTGGGGAGACAGTAACCCCCTGCCAGGAGGGTCTCTGGGAATGCAAGTAAGTACAAGCAGAAGCATCCAGGAGAGCAGCACTTGTGAGGATAGATGAGTGAGTAAATTAAGAAACCAGTTTTAAAGTGCTGAGCCTATGTTTGATAAGTGGTTGCTAGCCTTGAATGGTACAATTGATCTTGATACTGGGGCTGAAGCTTGAGGTAGTGTCTTTGGCCTTCCTGTAAGTCCAAACTCTCCTGATACTTAGCTTTTATATCCGAAGCTAAATTTAATGGCTCGATGCTGAAACTTTCATGGCTATAGATAAAAGTCAGTGAGAGTGATGGATAGACACTGTTCTCTTCTCTGGCCTGCTCATCTTACGTGGGAGTGTGCTATTCAGATGGAAGCAATCCTTGATTGCTCTCATCTCATAGTAGGTTGTTTTGGAGACCGTGTAGGATAACTTAACAGAGTATATATGTTCATTATATTGGTTAACTCCTAGGAACTCCTGTGTCTGTTTTTATATTATAGATGCCTTTGCCTCCCCAGTTAGCACGTGTTCCCCTGAGACTCTGTTGCAATGCAAAGGATGAGGACCTTTGGGCCATATAGTCCTTACATTCGAATCTGGATGTCTCCGCTTACCAACTTTGCCCATGGGTACATGACCCATGTCTTTATCTGTGACATTGACCTGATAATGTCCATTGTCCAGGCCCTGGTGAGGATGAAATGACATGACACTGAGAGAAACTTCCTGGGTCACAACTGCCTCTGAGGCATAGGTACATTACTTTTCTTCCTTTCCACACCTCCACCTCTAGAGCAGGGGCCCAGGTATTCCTGGGTTGTTTTTTTTTTTTTTCCAGCTTTTGACCCTAGGCTCATACGTTCTGTTGGGACCTGATGTTTTACAGTACATAGTTAAGTTGCTAGGCTACGTTATTAACTTGCTCTAAGGTATTGGCTCATTGATAACAGAAATAATTACCTATCAACCTGCATAGTGTTTTAAGTAGTATAATTAAGAGATAAGGTATACCAAGCCCACTATACAAAGTGGGCTCTCAGTGAGATAGAGGACTATCACTAAATGAGCATGGCTTAAAAGGACAGCCTTCCGGGCATCTTCCTGTCCATCACAGACTCCTCTTCCAGGCATCTTCCTGTCGATCACAGGCTCCTCTTTTGGGCATCTTCCTGACCATCACAGACTCCTCTTCCAGGCATCTCCCTGTCCATCACAGACTCCTCTTCCGGGCATCTTCCTGTCCATCACAGACTCCTCTTCCAGGCATCTTCCTATTGATCACAGACTCCTCTTCCAGGCATCTTCCTGACCATCACAGACTCCTCTTCCAGGCATCTTCCTGAGAATCACAGACTCCTCTTCCAGGCATCTTCCTATTGATCACAGACTCCTCTTCCGGGCATCTTCCTGTCCATCACAGACTCCTCTTCCGGGCATCTTCCTGTCCATCACAGACTCCTCTTCCAGGCATCTCCCTGTCCATCACAGACTCCTCTTCCGGGCATCTTCCTATTGATCACAGACTCCTCTTCTGAGCATCTTTGATGATCACAGACTCCTCTTGACTTCTTTCTTAGTATCCTCTTTTTGTTCACTCACTTTCTTGAGAGATTGCTCAGAGCCCCATCCTTTTATTCTATACCTTCTTTTCCTTAGAATTTTCACCCAAGACTTCAGCTACCACTTCTAGACAGATAATTCTAAGGTTTTCCTGAGTTCCATACTAATTTACTTATCAACAGATGGATGCCCCAAAAGAACCCCTTGAACTCAGTTGCAGTGATGCAGTTCCTATACTTCCCACGTACTTCTCTAAACTCTTCCTACAGGAGATCCACTCGGCCCCAATCTGCATCTGTGGGTCCCGTTTCCTCCTTCCCTTTCTTTAGGCAAGCACTGAACACATCATCTGTTCGGTGTGGGCCCATAGAGGAGAGTCGAGTCCTTCCTCGTGCTTTCTAAGGGTCACCACAAGAAGACTATAATAACAAGACAACTACCACAATGGAAAAACAGTCCCATGAGACCATTTGTGGGGCATGTTCATTGTGTTACCATTATCATTACTACCCTAAGATATGAGTGACATGGGGCCTGCCCTGGGGTCACATGGCAGTGGCTCCATTCTTGCTTTCTTCAGAGCCAACCAAATGTCCCCCCAAAAACTTGCCTTTCATATTCTCAGTACCCGAGACCTCAGACCTCCTACTCAGACCACATACACCTCTTCCAGAAACTGCATTTGGGCTTCAGATCCAGCTGTCTTTCAGAGAGCATGTGGCACCATAGGTGTTTGTGTCCCTAGGCATGAGAGCTGTGCATGAGCAACTATTTGTAGGGGTTGTGGACTGAAGTGTCCGCATCTGTAGCCATGAGACCTCACGAGGGACAGGGCAGATCAAATAGTAGGAAGATAAATGGGTGAGCTAGAGGATTTGAGGAGTACTGTGAACATTAGGATGTCCTTAGGCAGTCAGTTAAGAATCTGACTAATACAACTGTTTCATCGTTCCAACACTTCTCCAGGCAAGTCATATTAGTTACATATTTTTTATTTCATGTATGCTAAGTATTTGTGTGGGTACGTGTATGTGCATGTGCTAGAGAGAAAGAGACATAGAGAAAAAGAATGAGAGAGTGCATATATGGAGGCCACAGGTCCACATGGTGGTGTCTTCCTTGCCTGCTCTCCATCTTATGTTTTGAGAGGGGCTATGTCACGGAACCGAGAGCTTGTCAACTTGGCTAGGCTAACTGGCCAATGATCTGGGGATACCCCCCAACCCCCGCCATCGCCATCTGTGTCTCCTTTGCTCCAGCACTGAAGTTACAGATGCATGCCATTGCACCTGGCTTTTCCAGGGATATTGGGGACCAGAACTCAGGTCCTCAGGCTGGCAGAACAGACCCTTTACTGATTAAGCCATCTCTCTAGCCCTCAGTTCCATATTTTAGATGAAGAAAATAAAGGCTTGAATAGGTGAGAACATGAATGTGACCCACCCGTACCCAGACTGCTTTTGTTCTACCTTTCCCCGTCAGAGTCTGTTTCCATTCTCTACGTTGCAGCCGGAGCTCCATTTTGTAGACAGTGTCTGAGATCCTATCATCGCCTTGACCAAAGTTCTCCCATTAGCTCCTCATTTTCATCTGGCCCACAGCCAGTCTCCCTGGCATGCCGCCGTCGTGAGACCCGTACGTAAGCCCTGGCTCACATCCACTTTGTCACACTCTGTTCTCACCAGCCTCCCCATCTGGTCACAGTGGGACATTAACGTATGCATGAATCCACTCTACCTTTCTGTCTTTCCCCTCTTCTTCCCTTGGCTGGCCAAGGCTCGTTCTGTCCCTTCCATTTCAAGGACAAGTAAATGTCACCACATCTGTAAAGATGCTTGCGTTTCTTTTTCGGGATTGGTTCTACTTTAGTGACTATAAAATACAAGTCCCTACTGCCTTGACCTTGTGTTTACATGTTTTCAGTAGTCTGTCACCTCCCAGGTTGTATGTTATATGCCTAACATTCCATGTACTGCCTGGATAGATAGTAGGCTAAGTCAATGTTTATTAAGGACTTTGTCTTTATTATTAAAAATCTTATTTCTCAAACATAGATTGTTAGTTAAGAATACCAATTTTAATTCAGTTATGTTGGTCTAGTAATAGACTGGTTTTAGGAAGCACTTTAATATTATAACTAATATTATATATTAGAACTGTCTCCTGAGTTTTTTTGAAATTTTTTACTGTTACTATTGTGTATGTCTGTGTGTACACGTGCATGCTCTGTGTGTGTGTATACAAGTATGCACGCGTGTAGATACGCCAGAGGTTGATATTATTGATATTGTCTAACTTAATCACTTCCTTATTTTTTGAGATTGCATATCTCACTGCACCTGGAACTCACCTGTCAGCAAACTCCCAGGGACTCTCCTGTCTCTGCCTCCCCAGTGCTGGGAATTCAAGCACACATTACTATTCCTGGCTTTTTATATGGATGCTGGGGATCTGGACTCAGATGTTTGTGTTTTCACAGCAAGCACCTTACGAACTGAGCCACCTTCCAGCCACCTGTCTCTGCCCCCCTTAAATAGAACTGGGACGGAACCCAGGGTCTTTCACATGCCTGGCAGGTGTCTACCACTGAACTCCATCCCTATCCTCATTTTGCTTTGAGACAATGCCTCTTCCAAGTTGCTCAGGCTGGTCTTGAACTCACTTTAGACCAGGCAGACCTTGAACATGCACACTTCCTGCCTCCAGCTACCAAGTAGCTAGCATTATAGGCTTGTACCGCTTGGCCAACTTCCTCTTCTGTTTTATCATTTCTCTCGAAGAGGCTGAGGGCATGTAAATCGGGAACACTACCCACAAGTACTAGAAATTTCTATTTAACAGAAACCTTGCTTCATGTTTAGCCTACCATTTTGGTGTCAGGACATTTACTTTGTAAAAAGTTTTAGTAAAAGTATGTGTATATTATTGTGAGCTGTGATAGGCTAGTGTGTCATGAATAGGGCCCCAAATCAGTGTTTCTCCAAGGTGATTTGTTTTCTTATGTTTTTGAGTTACCTGTCCTTGCTTGTAGAGACTTTTCTGAAAGATGTTTATGCCACAGAGTTGCCATCTTTTTTTTTCAAAAAGTAGCTACATATTTAAACAAGATTACCAGCATATAAAAAGGATGCTCATGCTATTGCTAGTCTATTTTCTCTGCTTGCCTAAGATTTGTTTATTGCAGCTACATGTCTCTCCTGTGGTTTGCTTCGGCTTGCTACTCCATGGCAGAGGGAGGCTGTCCTCCTGCAGGAGTCTGGGCAGAGGCCTGACTCTTCCTTGCCAGCTGGAGCGTTTTCATCATGAAAAAAAGTCATTAACTAACAAAATGCATGTGAATGCCATGAACCAGGGAGGGCAGAATAATTTCCATAGGCGTGTGGCATGCTGTTAGCATTGTCATGCGAAGCCTGCATGCTTGTTTTTAGGGAGATGTATTATAGAAGGGAACACGATTATATTAGATACAGTTGTTTTACGTTAGCGCTTGGACAAACAGCTGCATTTTAGATTCATGAGTGAACCTAGCTTGAGTCAAGAAGGCATTCAGGAAAAGACAGAATTCAGTAAGCCTTCGAAAAGTGATTTTTTTTTTTTTTTTAAAGAGGAAAGAAAGAGGAAGCTGGTCCAGGGCTCCAGCCCAGCATTTGATAAAGTGAGCAGAGCGTGATGATAGGAGAGATGAAGGGAGCCCACCAGAAGTGAGGGGGGGTGGGGGGGCGCTTAGACTGAGCCCAGACTGCTAATGCACATGGTGTTCAGGGATCCAGGAAAAAGCAATGAAGGGAGGTGGAGAGTGAGTTCGCAGGTTCAGGGAAGGGCCGACGTCACTGTTCCCTGTTCTCAAGCAGTAAGCAGCCCTCCAGATCTATGGGTTCTCCATCTGTTGACCCAGCCAACTTGGAATTGAAATATGATTTTTAAATTGCAACTGTGACAGACATTTTCCTCCTGTCATTATTCCCCCAAAGGACACATTTTAGCAACTATGAACACAGTAGTGTCAATGTATTAGATATGAAAAGTTATGTATAGAAGATTTAACTATATAAGTGGTGTACATAGGTCGTATATAGATACTGTGCCATTTTATCCAAGAGGTTAGAACATCTTGGAACATTCCCCTGTAGTTATCAAAAGATGACTGTATTTAATTCTTAAAATCTTTAATATGTAGAAACAGAGAGGCATGGTGGTACATGCCTGTCAGCTCTTGGGAACCTAAGACAGGAAGGTAAAAATTGTAGGCCAGCCTGAGCTACCTGCCTCAAAAAATAAACTAAAAACATAAATAATTGTGGTGATGTATTATGTCCTCCAAAATATTGTGCACCCTAATAAAGTTTATCTGAGGATCAGAGGAAAAAGCCAGCCACTATATTAAACATAGAAGTCAAGCAATGGTAGCACACGCCTTTAATCCTATCACTCGGGAGGCAGGGATCTGTCTGGATCTCTGTGAGTTCAAGGCCACACTGGGAACAGAACCAGGTGTGGTAGCACATGCCTTGAATTCCAACACTAGTTAACCATAAAGGTCTGGAGGTTTGTACAGACAGACAGGAAGTGACAGAGCTGAGCAGGAAGAGGAAGTGATGTAACTGAGTAGAGAGAGGAAGTGAGAGGCAGAACAGAAAGGCATACAGGCATGGGTATACAGGAAGTAGCTCTCTTTGGCAGAGGATCTCCAAGTGTTAAGAACGTGGCTGGCTTCTTTCTGGTTTTCTGATCTCTCAGCTTTTCGCCCCAATATCTAGCTCCAGGTTTTTTATTAATAAGACTGTTTAGCAGTTCATCCTACAGATAATAAAACCAGAATCCTCCCAGTTCCCAGTAGACAAAGACACATTTTGAAGATGTTGGTGTTCCTTCTTTTCTCTCATCCCTTTTCTCCCACTCTGAACACATACATTTGTTTTTAAATTCGAACATTTTCCTTCGTTAATAAAAAAAAACTCCAGAATGCTTTGTTATTGCCCATTATTCCCTTCTAAGGGCTTGCCATGATTTAACCTTATTTACATTGCAAATGACCCCACAGTAAACGTCTTTTGTGGCCTCCGTGATGATTTTCTTAGAAAGGGTTACAAGAAGAAACAGTCTCAGGCCAAAGCAGGTTAATATTCTTGAACTCTTGATACATATGCCCACCGACACATTAATCTTTATGAAAATCATGAAGCCAAGATCCCTTCCAGGGGGCCACAGAAAGTGCTTCCCCAGGGAATCGTTCAGTGTGTGGATGGAGGTGAGCAGTTTCCAGCAGCTCACGGTGGGAACTGTACATGCAAGGTGTATGACTGTGTAGTGGCTGAGGGCAGGAGTTGAAAGATCAGAGTGACAGTGGGAAGAAGGGAGTTTCTTTAACACTTTAAAAATTAAATTTATTGTGTGTGTATGCACATAGCATCATGTGTGTGTGGAAATCATAGAAAAATTGAGGGAATTGGTTCTTCCCTTCCACAATGTGGTTCCTGGGTAAGCAGGTCTGGCAGCAAGTCCCTTACCCAGAGAGCTTGTTCCTGGAAGTTTCTTCACAAAGGCTCTTTCATCTGCTTGCTCTGTGTCAAATGTTTAATCTAGTACTCATTGGGATTGGAAAACAAACAAACAAACTAATCATGAAGGCTGCAGACTGACCAGGAGCACATCCTTCCTCACGTCCTACGCGACATCTGTCCTCGTTCATTGAGGCATGGTGGGAGCCACTAAACGGCAAACCAAGCCCTCAGCACAGGGCCTGGCACATTGAAGACTTTTAATAAATGTCACTACTGTCCTTCCCCCTTGACTCGAATATCCTTTGGTTGGAAGTGGCAGATGTCTGACCCAAAGATAAAGACCAGCATGTGGCCAACACTAGGGCTGTGTCCACTGAGATGAGGAGGCCACTGGCTCTGGCCTTCTCAGTAAACCTTTAAATGGCCATGTTAACACTTCTCGGTATTTTGACTTCAGTAGTGTTTGGAAGGTATGCCCATTCCTATTCCTACCTTAGACAGGAATGACACCTATTTCCCCTTTGTTCTCTGCTCAATGCAAACCCAGTACCACACTGATGCTCAGCATTTGTCAAAAATGGATTCTAGAACAGTCATCCTTAGAACTAATATGGATGTCATGTCAGCTGTTGTCTCCTGGATATAAAAATAGTTTTCCCCTCTCTGATGATATAGAATTTAAATCCTATGGTAGAAATAGTAATATTAATAATACTAGATTTCAAGGGCAAGTCCCAAGCTGTACTCTATCATTAATTTTCTTTCAAAATGATTAAAAATGGACTCTCATCAACTATCTTTACTCATGTGTCATACTTTTTCAAATATTAAAAGAATAGTAGATCAGAACTTCAGAATAAAAAAGGTAAATTTATTCTTTTTTCATAGCAATACAGCAAAATATTGTATTTATGTTACTTTCTATTTTGTTTGTAGTTGTTTTCAAAGTTAGGCACAAATTGTGAAGGGGAAGAAAACTAGCATTGAAAAATTTTTTAGATGATTGACAAGCTTGCTTAATCACTTGCTGTGCTGGTTTGAGTAGGAATGACCCCTGAGCTGGGTGGTGGTGGTACACACCTTTGATCACAGTACTCGGGAGGCAGAGGCAGGCAGATCTCTGTGAGTTTGAGGCCAGCCTGATGTACAGAGTGAGTTCTAGGACAGGCTCCAAAGCTACACAGAGAAACTCTGTCTTGGAACCCCCCCCAAAAAAAAAATGATTCCTGAAAGCCTGATATATTTCAGTGCTTGGCCCTGATTGATGCAACTGTTTGGGAAGGGTTAGGAGGTGTGGCCTTGGTGGAGGAGGTGTGTCACTGGGAATTGGGCTTTGAGGTTTTAAAAGCCTGCACCATTCCCAGTTAGCTTTCTCTTCCTCAAGTTTATGGATTAGAATATAAATTCTCAACTACTCCTTCAGTGAGTGAGTTCCATGCCTGCCTGCTTGCCTGCCAGCCAGCCAGCCAGCTACTGTGCTCCCTGCCATGATGGTCATGGACTCACCCTCTGAAACTGTAAGCTCCCAATAAATCTTGGTCATACCACGGTATGAACAGAGGTATTCTTTATGGACAGAACAGCAGCTATAGAGAGCATGTAGACTTAGTAAATTCCAGAAAGAAATGGAAGAAAGGGTTCATTCTTCATACCCTGTGTCTGTGGAGGTACACTCTCTTCCCTTTTTGAGCTGAACAGCGGAGAGAAATTCTATAGGGAACATTTTACAAGGAGCCAGAGCTAGTAACAACGGGAACCATTCCCTTCCGATTATAAAAGTATCTCCTGTACAAAGATTGATGTAGAAAGCGCTTATGAAAAGAAAAGAAGCCATCTCCCTGTGGAAATGCCCACTGTCAGCTCTGAGCAAGAAAAGCTCGTTCTTAGGCAGAAGCCAAATCGATTTCCAGTGGTAGATATCCTTTAATACTCTTGGATCTTTTTATGTGCGTGTAAGCACTTTATAAGAAAATGATAGACAATACAATCTTAAAGTCTGAGGTAAAATATGAGCATAAGCATGTTATTTAAGAGTTCTGTCCTGGCTCGAATCATCTAAAGTTGCCAATATTCAACCTTTTCTGACTTAAGAGAAATGACAGTTTCACATGCTCAACTTAATAACGGCAGTAGGCTTGCTAAGAGATCTTGCAAGCCTGTGGAAGAAAATGGATTTCATGTCGAGCCAAGCTGCGTCCCCAGTGCCTAACATAGTCACTGACAGGTGACTCTAATCTTCATTTTAAACATGAAAGGAAAGGGTTGACACCAACAAAAACAATTTCAATAAAATATCAATGAGAACAGAAAGAAAATGGAAACGTTTTAGCTGTACTCTAGAGAAAGTCAATTAAGGAACCGATTTAGTTCCAACTGGCTGCGTGGAATTAGCTCAGACAAAATCTTCATTGGTGGAAACCCATCCGTGTTGGTACAAACTGTTTAAAGCATCTATATTTATGAGCATCACACCAGAAGGCTGAAAAACCTGTACTCAAATTAGGAAAGAACATGGCTACTGGGAACGGTGATAGCTGTGTCTTGAACTCAGGAGGACCATCCAATGAATGAATGGTTTTTCGCTTTCAAACAGCTTATAACTTCTCATAATGCCATGGAGCGGGACACATTGTTTCATGAACTGCCACTCACAAAGGATAAAGACACATGACCGGGGCTATGCCTGTCTCCATCTCCAGTGTGGTGGTTATTTGCATTGCTTTTTTTTTTTTAATTGTTTGGGAATTTCAGAATGAGTATATTGTATTTGATCAAATCTACCCCCACTCTCTTCCCTTTCAATTCCGTCCCAATTTCTACCACTGTTTTTCCCTTCCGATTTCACGTGCTCTGTTTTAAACCCGCTGATTCCTCTTAGTTCTGCTATTATGTACATGTGTGAAGGGCCATTTACCAGAGCACGGGCAGCCTCTCAGGAGCTGTATCCTTGGGGAAAAAGAAAAGCTGACTCTCCCTTTCTCAGTCACCATCAATTGTCAATAGCATCTCAGCTAAGGGTGGGACTTCATGACCTCTTCTTCCATCTATGGTGGAAATTTGGTTGACTTCATCTCATGCGTGTCTTATCCTTGTAGTTACAACTGCCATGAGTATGTACAACATCCCTATCATGTCCAGAAAACATGGTTTGGCTGTAATCATCCACTACCTCTTACAGTCTTCCCATCCCTCTAGCTTTGGTGACCCCTGAGCCTCATTGAGAATGGAGCACTCCGCAGTCTGTTGTTCTTCACCTGCTGCTCAGTCAGGAGTCTCTGTATCAATCACCATGTACTGAGAAAAGAAGGTTCTGTAATGAGGGTTGAGAGAGGCACTAATCTGCTAGTATAAAGATAAGTACCTGGGAGGCGGCTTAATACTGTGTTTAGTTAGCTTAAGAGAAATAGGAAGTTCTTCCCTGGGGCCACGGGTCCTTGGCCCTATTAGTTTCATTTTTTTATGCCCAATTAAATCTAGTCTTAGTCTGTTTTTTCTTGATCTGACAGGATACTTGTGAGGGGAGAATTTATTTTGAAAAGATGTTTATTTGGTCTTATGGTTCTGGAGTCTAGGAGGTTGAAAATCATGAGTCTGGTGTCTTGGCCTCTGGTGGTGATGTGTTTCTTCCAGCTTGGGGATCAGGGCAGGGACAAATCAGTACCTACAGTTAGAACACAAAGTTGAATTTGCTTTGTTACCACTCACGCTTAACTGCAACTCATCTAGTTCCAAGAAAGCAAGAACTTAGTCCTGAGAGAGAGCATTAATCCCTTCAGGACAGCTCGTCCCGTGTGGCCAGGCATTTCCTACCCAGCCTCACCTCACAGAGACTGAATTCTGATGTGAGTTTTGGTGGCAACAAGCCATGTTCAAAACATAGCAAATCTGGACCTTCAAAAGTCATAATTCAATAAAATATGAATTTTGGTTGTATAATTAATGTTTATATGCTATAATTATAAAGGTAAATATGAAGTTGTATAACATGGCATATTGTACGTAAAAGCCACTGATTTCAGTAAGAGATACTCTATTATCATATAGTGACTTAATTCTTGGCTCAAATCGGAGTCCCGTGAAGTGTAAACATACCTTACAAATATAAAGTGACTTGTTGATACTTCCCACCCGGGGCATCAAAGAAGAATCGCCTCCAGCTCTGAAAACGATGTGGTTTTACTAGAAATTCTTATGTCCGCTCCTGTTCGCAGGTAATTATCAGCAAGTTGTAATTCTCTCCCATTCTTTTTAAATCTCCCTTTGTTCTCTGTTGCCTTGAAGCCCAATAAAGCTGGTCTGTGACCTGTGACAGAGCCGCTAAGGAGCCGGGTTTAGTCTCCCGGACATGGCCCGACACCGTGCCACACGATAATGTCTTTGGCGTCCGAATGGCACACGGCTAATTATTTTTCAAGAAATAATGGCATGTCAGGACATGAAACTGGAGCCTGCTGCCTTCCGTTAATTAGGCAAGAATGAATTCAGACATGGCGGTGCATAAAAAGTGGTCACTAAATGGAAATAGATGTTGGTTTCCTATGCTTTCTCCCCCCAATGAGACAGCGTCTAGAATGATCAAAAGATGATTTATCTGTGTTCGGAAGGTGCAAGGGGACCGAGTGTGTGCAATGATGCATCTTTATTATAAATCTCATCCTGAGCCCCAATTAACAGGCCTGTCACACACACTCATTAGAGTCGCTTTACGAAAGGAAGGCTGGAGGGTTTTAATGGTACCACATTAAATGGTACCATAAATGGCAGGGGAGGAAATCAGATGTCCCCCATGAGTTCTGTTGATTCCTGCATGCATTCCAGCTGAAGCCTGGATCTGAGACAGAGACTCTGCTCTGGATCTGTAAGATAAGAGGGGCTGAGGAGCCTTGGATGTAAGGACAGTCAATTGTCCCCCTGAATCCTTTGCCCAGGGATTGTTGTAGAATCTTGTCAGAGACTATCTAGCAGAATCCTAAACTCAGCCAAGCCCTCAAAACATCCCTTGACTCAGCACAGACCCCGAAGTTTCTACTATGTTAGGCAGTGTTCTTTCCCCTCAGTGCGGTGACTAGGGATCCCCGTGGAAATGCTGGGAGAGGGGAGCAGCGTGAGTCTCCTGGAAAACAATACATTCCCTCCTGTGGTGGTGTGAATGAGATGTCCCCATATTCTTGGGTATTTGAATACTTGGACCCCAGTTACTGATGCTGTTTGTGGGAGCTTAGTAGGTGTGGCCTTGTTGGTGGGAGTGTGTCACTGAGGGTGGCTTTGAGGTCTAAAAGCCTCCTGCCATCCCTGGTTTCTCTCTGCTTCCTGTTTGTGGTTCCGGATGTGAGCCCTCAGCTTTCAGCTTCCAGCTCCGATTGCCATGGCTACCTGCAGCCGTATTTTCCCTGCAACAGTGATGATACACTCTTATCCCTTTAGAAGTGTAAGCCCCAAGTAAATACTTCCTTCTATAAGTTGCCTTGGTCATGGTGTTTTATAACAGCAATCAGGAAGTAACTAATACAGCTCATCTGGAAGAAAGCATTTTGAGAGATTCATTTAGTTACTTATTTTTAAATAATTTGTGTGTGTGTATACATGTGTAGTGTGTATATGTGTGTTTACATACATGTAGGCACATGTGTGTGGGTGCTTGTGTCCATGTGCATGTGAAGGCCCCAAGGTGATATCCAGTGTCTTCCTTGGTTGCTCTCCACTTTATACTTTTTTTTTTTTTTTTTTTTTGGTTTTTTTCGAGACAGGGTTTCTCTGTGTAGCTTTGCGCCTTTCCTGGAACTCACTTGGTAGCCCAGGCTGGCCTTGAACTCACAGAGATCCGCCTGGCTCTGCCTCCCGAGTGCTGGGATTAAAGGCATGCGCCACCACCGCCCGGCTCACTTTATACTTTTTGAGGCAGAGACTCTCACTAAATCCAGAGCTTGCCAATCACAGTGTTCACATGAGCTTTGACTGTCAATGGACACAACCTAGCATCACCTGAGAAGTATTAGGGAATGCCCAGATCAGACTGACCTGTGGACATGTCTATGGGGATTGTCCTGATTGTTCACTGATGGAGGAGGCCCATCTTAGGGACTTTACTGCTGTGGTCAAATGCCCAGAACATAAGCAACCTGGGGAGGAAGGAGTTTATATTTCATTTCCACAGCACAATCCACCATCAAAAGAAGTCAGGGCAGGAACTCAAGGCCGGAACCTGGAGGCAGGAACTGCGACGGAGGCCATGGAAGAATGCAGCTTACTAGATTTCTCCTCGTGGCTCTCTTATAGTTCCAAGGACACCATCCCTGGGGTGACACTGCCCACAGTGAGCTGGGCC
>CABHPR010130547.1:0-31570 GCA_902168415.1 Peromyscus melanophrys
TTTGTTTTTCGAGACAGGGTTTCTCTGTGTAGCAGCACCTTTTCTGGAACTCGCTTTTTAGACCAGGCTGGCCTCAAACTCAAAGAGATCCGCCTGTCTCTGCCTCCCAAGTGTTGGGATTAAAGGCGTGTGCTACCACCACCCGGCGTTAAGAATATTTTAAGTATCCTTAATGTGTCCTAACTTTTGTGATAGAAGCTTGGGGTTATGAGGTTATAGAGTTGGAATGTCTAACTGATGTGTCTTTTCTCACTACTTGACACAAACCTGCCATGCAGCCAGTCTTCAGCAATTGATTTCCGAGACTATGGTGCGGTGGGCTCAAGAGTCTGTCATCGAGGACCCTGAGCTGGTGAGGGCCATGTTTGTGTTGCTGCATCGACAGTATGATGGCATCGGGGGTCTAGTCCGGGCACTGCCAAAGACCTACACTATCAATGGCGTCTCTGTGGAGGATACCATCAACCTGCTTGCATCGCTTGGTCAGATCCGATCCCTGCTGAGTGTGAGGATGGGCAAAGAGGAAGAGAAGCTAATGATTCGTGGATTGGGGTAAGCTATGTAGCCATAGCAATCTTTGTCTTATGCATTTCTTCTTGTTTCATCAAGTTAGCAATGCATAAGAACACTAATACCAAAGCTCTGACTGGATTATGGGATGATGTCAAGTATTTTTTCCCTAGAGATTAGGCTTTTAAACTAAATTAGAAAGTTGCTCACTGGGTCATGGGCAACCTGGGTGGGGATTCATCTCTGAAGAAAGCTGACCTTTCATTCCTCAGTACTGTAGAGAGCTCCTTAGTTAGGGTTCTGTCCTTATGAGCCTTCCTCCATCCACACTAGATGTGGACTTACGCAGTTCTTGTACAAGCAATCAGAATGGTTGAGAGTTCATAGGTATGGTACCCCTGTTGTGTCCAGAAGACATTTTGTACAGAATGTATTAACATGTACCTTTTTACATTGAACAATACATTAAAAAATTGATAAACACAAAGGCCCTTTATTCTGAATTCTGCTTTACTGCTGTCTCTCCTATTCTTTCTAGGGATATCATGAATAACAAAGTGTTTTACCAGCACCCCAATCTCATGAGGGCCCTTGGAATGCATGAAACAGTGATGGAAGTCATGGTGAATGTCCTTGGAGGTGGGGAGTCCAAGGTAAACTAAAGTCTTAACTTCAGGGGTCAAGTTTGGTTTAACCTTCTGTAGTGACTGCAGAGAAACCACAAGAATGATTATTTCTTTAGTTGACTGGTGTTTAGGGAACACTAGTTGTCACATGCATGCCTGCATGTGGGCATCTCACACACACACACACACACACACACACACACACACACACAAACACCCTTGAGTCTGAGAGTTGTAGATAGCTATTTGAATTTTCCTTAATATTGAAAAAGAAATTCCTGCTCTATGCTGTAGCTAGAGTTTTCCTGCCTGGCCCACAGTCAGGACAAATCTCTGTCACCAGCCAGTCCCACAGCCGCTCAGACCCAACCAAGTAAACACAGAGACTTATATTGCTTACAAACTGTATGGCTGTGGCAGGCTTCTTGCTAACTGTTCTTATATCTTAAATTAATCCATTTTTATAAATCTATAACTTGCCACGTGGCTTGTGACTTACCGGCGTGTTCACATGCTTCTTGTCATGGCGGCGGCTGGCAGTTTCTCTGCCTCAGCCTTCCACTTCCCAGAATTCTTCTTGTCCTTGTCCCGCCTATACTTCCTGCCTGGCCACTGGCCAATCAGTGTTTTATTTATTGACCAATCAGAGCAATTTGACATACAGACCATCCCACAGCACTATGCTTTGTCATTTGTTGTCTCCTAAATGAGTCTACTTAAAGTATATCCAGCAACTTACAAAGAGCATATCAGTTTTTTAAAATTAAGTCACATCTCATCATAAGTACAAAGCATAAACCTGTACTTCAGACTCAGCCATTGCTAGGATTCAGACAACAGTGGATGCACTAAATTTCTGAGCTAAATGATCAATGACTGGACAGGTTTGTTCTGGAATGGGTTTGTGGTAAGACTTTAGAGTTAAATTTTAAGTATATACAATTTACAACAAATTCCACAATAGCAGTATGTTTAGAAGAACATAGCGAAGAGCTCCAGAATTTCATGTAAATCAGCACAGTTTCATAATCTGACATGTAAAAGTCATGCCTAAATTTAAATCACACTGTGTATTTACAATATGTATAAGCCTAGGTTTTCCATACCCCATGCATAGACAAACATATAAAGACCTTCACAGTGTACTGAGTTCAGGAAGAAACATAGGATAAGGTGAGAGGCATGTGTCAATGCTTACCAGATAGCTCTTCTGGCCAAGACCTTTGCAGGGAAGAGCAAGTAGGCTGTGAAGCCCTGGAACGTCAATAACCACCACAACAACAATTGATGCTGATAAAAATATCCCATTGTGAGACTCCAAGTTCTGAGCTTACTGTAGTGTATCTTCCCCTTCAGTTCCTAAGTTCTTAACATCCATATTTTCTGAATTTAACAAAATATAATCAGAGGGATTATGTAGTTTCCCTGGTAGGCACAGATAATTGTACAACCAGGTAGCAGGGTTGTGTCTGTGTTAGTCTGACTCCATAGCTAGGCTCAGGCTAGCTGTAAGTTTAGGGCTAATTGAAGATACAATCGGGGATGCAGGTGGGATTTGTGAGTCAGTGTCAGGCTTGATGTTTAGCTTCTCAAGGACTGAGTGAATCACAGGCTGCATGTTTGAAGGTTCTTAGTATCTGAGTTTGGTTTTCATGGGTATAGATGGGTTGATAGTGTCATAGTGGCCTCACCGTCTGAGCTCAGTCTTATCATTTGTTTCAGCAACTAACTGGATACTCTTTATACAGGAAATCACCTTCCCCAAGATGGTGGCCAACTGTTGCCGTTTTCTATGTTACTTCTGTCGTATAAGTAGGCAGAATCAGAAAGCCATGTTTGACCATCTCAGTTACTTACTGGAAAACAGTAGTGTTGGTCTTGGTAAGTTAATGTATGATATTAATTTAATCTTTACAGGAAAAATAAGCTGTATAGGAGTTGGAGAGTTGACTTGGTGGTTAAGAGCACTCACTTGCTGGTCCTGCAGAGGACTGGTGCTCTGTTCCTATAACCCATGTTAGGTGGTTCACAACTTCTTGTAACTACAGCTCTAAGAGATCTAATGCCGGGGCTGGAGAGATGGTTCAGAGGTTAAGAGCACTGACTGCTCTTCCAGAGGTCCTGAGTTCAATTCCCAGCAACCACATGGTGGCTCACAACCATCTGTAATGGCATTTGGTGCCCTCTTCTGGCCTGCAGGCATACATGCAGGAAGAACACTGTATACATAATAAATAAATAAATAAATAAATAAATAAATAAATAAATAAATATTTAAAAAAAAGAGATCTAATGCCTTCTTCTGGCCTCCATAGGCACCCTTACTCAAGCATGTATGCACATATTTGCACATACATAATTGCATAAACATAAATAAAATAAATATTAAAAATAAGATGTATATTAAATTTAAATGACTTAGAGGTGTTCAGTCATAATCCCACAGATGGTAGCTTCGCCCCATTGGCTCCTCAGCCAAGCACATACACCAAATGTCCATATTTGGGCAGAGGATGTTCTTAAAAGAAACACACACACACACACACACAGAGAGAGAGAGAGAGAGAGAGAGAGAGAGAGAGAGAGAGAGAGAGAGAGAGAGAGAGAGAGAGAGAGAGAGAGAGGAGAGATTGAACTGGTCAATGGGTGAATGAAGAGGTGTTCAGTGTCGCTAATCCTCAGCCAAGTACAAATGAGAGCCACAGTGAGCTGTCACCTCACACCTGCTAGAAGACAAATAATAGTAACTATTGACAAGGGTGTAGGGAAATGGAATACCAGAATACTTATATTGGAAATCATAATTGCTCTAGTTATTATGGAAAACAGTGCGAAGGTTCTGGGAAAAGTTAAAAGTAGAATTACAAGGCTCATAGGATGGCTCATTTGATAAAGACCTGAATTCTCTCTCTAGGATCCATGTGGTGGAAGGAGAGAACTGACACTCAGAAGTTGTCCTCTGTATTCCCCATGTGCACCATGACATGGGTGTGCTCATATGTGTATACATGTACACACACAAATATATAAATGTGATACAAATTTTAAAATACAATTAAAGTATGATACAACAGTTTGACTTCAGTGTACATGCCCACAGAAAGGAAAATCAGTATGCTAAAAGCACATCTTTATTCCCATACTCATGCCGATACGTTCTCAATAGCCAGGCTATAAAACCAGTCCCAATGTAAATAAAAGGATAAGTAAAGAAAATGTGGTTTATAAACACAATGCACAATCAGATGGAAATTTCATCAAATGCAGTGGATGGCTTGCATATCACGTTAAATCAAGTGCTATACACATTAAGGTGGATGCCCCGTGTTCTCCCTCTGTGTGAATCTGAAAACAGAGTCCACTGAAGCAGACAGTGGAACTGTGCTTCCTGGGTCCTGAGAGAACTAGACCGAGGACATACCAGTCAAAGGTTATACAACTTTACCATAAGTGGTGGCTCATGCCTGTAATCCCAGCGCCCAGGCAACTGAAGCAGGAAGATTATCCTGAGTTTGAGATCAACCTGGACAACATAGTGAGTTCTAGGTCAGGTTGAGCTACAGTATGAGATCCTGCATCACCAGTACCCCAGACAAGGCTACCAATTTTGACTTAGATAGTAGGCACATAAGTTAATTTTCTCACCATTGTGATTAATATCTGACAAAATGCAAATTAAGAAAAGGAAGGGTTTATTCCGGCTCACACTTTGTGGCTATAAAGTGCTTTGTAGGGAGGCAGGGCGGCAGTGGCACTGATGTGGCAGTAGCCAGGAAGCAGAGAGAAAGGAGGATGCAGGCGGCGCTCAGCTGTCCTTACCCTTCTTTATTCAGTCCAAACCCTTTGCCCATGGCATGGTGCCACCCACATTTAGGGTGAGTCTTCCCATTCAGTTAACCCAACATAAAGTCACATTCACAGACATGCCCAGAGGTTTGCCACCTGAGAATTTTTTTATACTGTCTAGTTTATGATCATTTTTAAGGATCACAACACCCAAACAACCAAACATGTGGTTGCGGCATCAACAACAGTACGTTGTATTTTTAAAAATCGCTGAGTAGATCTGAAGTGTTCTGATCATAAACTTGGTAAAACCTTAAAGTCTTGCATGTCCATTCTCGCAACTGAGTCCTTTCACAGTTTGTACCTATTTCAGTCACAATAAATGTATACAATTTTAGTTGTCAAAGATATTACGTTGATTCAGGCTAGTATAATATACATGTCATTTAGGTGTTAAGTGTGGGAAGGTGTATTTTCCTGCACTCTGTTCATAGTTCCAGCACAATTATTTTCTCTTAATTTGAATTAGCTTCACCAGCCATGAGAGGTTCAACCCCCCTGGATGTGGCTGCGGCTTCAGTTATGGACAACAATGAACTTGCCCTCGCTCTACGGGAGCCGGATCTGGAGAAGGTGAGCCATACTCCCACCTGGAGTGTCTATGAACTACTGTACCTTAGGTGCAGCTGTCTTGAGATTTCTTCAGTATAAACACCTGTGCTGAAGTGGTATTCATATCATGGCATGTGACTAGAATTCTGTAACATGTCTTATATTTGACTTAATTCTGTTCCTTATTATGTAACACTGGGTCTGATGAAGATGAAGAAGTTTAGGTTGTCTCTCTTACCACAAGAGTTTTCTGTGAAATAGGAATCACCTTTCAATGGCTGGTATAGTTTTTTCATGATCTCTGCTGTTTTTATTTGAGAATATAATTTTAGTTTCCCTAAGGATATTTTTGTCCTCTCATATATACGTTTTCTATCACACAGATATTCGTATGTTCCAGTGAGAATGCCAGTGAAATTGCAAGGCTGGGTGCTCTAAGCTTATCTAACCATGTGTGTTCACCAGCATGCATGGAATGTTCCCCAAAGTTTGGCTGCAGACGCCTTCCATGTGGTCATTTATTCATTCTCTAGAGTCCTGTCTGTCATTTCTTTACAGATGTGGATCATCTTAAAAGGATCCCCTCATCCTCTTCCTGGGACTGCTAAAGGCTTCCTGTCACTGGATGTAAAAGACACAAGTTTACTCCAGTGCCATCCACCCCCATATTGCTCTGCTCCCATATGCACCACTATCTTGCCCCTTCTCTTTGTTCTAGCCACACAGCTCTCACTACAGCTGAACAAGCCAGAATGTGTCTCTGTCTCAGGGCTTTGTACTCACTGTTCCCTCTACCTGCCAGGTCCTTCCTACCCCTCTTAGCCTATGGCTCTTTGCCAGATATCTTTTCATTATGTGTTTGTGATCAGCTCTTCCAAGCCCTGCTATTTAAAGTTGTAAGTTGTTCCTGCCTTCTTTAGCTCTTCCTATTATTTCATGACTTAATTTTCTCTTATTGAAAGCATATATACTTGCATATGATATATCATGTATATGTATATAAGTATACATTTCATTTGGTTTCTATTTATATGATCACTTGCCTCATACATATATGCATATATATAATGTATATATTACTATAACATTTAACAGGAAAACTTTCTGAGAAATGCAGTTCCATAGCATCTTTGTGATGCAAACATCATAGAATGTACCTTCCCCAAAACAAGACATATGTGGTATCTCTAGAGGTTGTGGTCTTTGAGGATCATGATCATATATGAGCTTGATCACCAGTTGACACTGTTAGGTAGCTCACATACACGTTAAGAATTGCTATGTTTATGTGTTTCTTAAAACCCACTCCCTACTGATACTGCTACTGGTGATATCAGCATTTTTGCAAATGCTTGCCAAGTCCCCTGACATGCCAGATCAGTGTCATGAAGTTTCACATCTTTGACTCACAGAGGAGACTTTGCTCCTATATGTCACTTAAAATCTTTTTTGTATAACCCCTTAAAATAGTTAATATCTAAACCCTTGATAATACCAAATATAGAGGGAGAATGTGGAGCAACTGGACACCCTTGCCAAGGAGCTGTTGAATGAATGTTGCACAGTGAGTCTGAAAAACCTCCCAATAGTTTATCAGTTTAAACATACACTTTTTACAATGGACTATACACATAGCCTTCACATTCCTAGGGATTTACTCAATGGAAAGGAATCCATCATTGTCCACACCCACCACTGTACAGATTGGTAAGTGAAGCTGTGGACTGTCTATCCATGTGTGGTGGCTTGCTATTCAGCAATACAAAAAATTCAGTATTAACTTATAGTACAATGTGACTGAATCTCAAAATCATTATCTCACAGAAGAGAAGTCAGGTGCAGGAAGGTACATGCCACATAATTCCATGTGTGAATATTATTGAAAATATAAGCTAATTTGTCCTGAAAGAAAGCAGTTCATCAGGAGCTAGATATATAGGGAAAGGGACTACAAAGGGCATAGGATACCCTGGAAGGAAGATGGAATGGTCTAGGGTATTTTTGGAAATGTGCTCCTTTCATACCACATTGAATTTGTACCTTAAGTTGACCATTCTCTTGACCATCACTTGCCTCAATGCTCCAGACATAAAATCTTAGCTATAACATTTGTTTCTAAGCTGGATAGAACTCTGTCAAGTTATTCTTGTAATGCTTTGTCACCTTTGGCTATGACTTCTTTGGGGATGGATTTCTTCTTATGTCTTAATTCCACATGAAATGTTATGCACTATTAGTATGCCTATGAAATGAAGTATCTTAAAAGGGGAATCTGTGGCTGATATGTAAAATTAAATTAATTATAAAAAAAGAGTGGAATGTTAGCATCTAGAAAAAAAAAAGATAAACCAAGCAGGCATTTTTCATGTACTCATTTCTACAGCACTGAAAAGTACTGCTGATGGGCAGGCTGAGTATCTCTTAACCATGATGCTTGAAAGCCATCATGGTTCAGATGTTAGTGTTTCTGGATTATGAAAAATTAGCACACATACATAATGAAATATTTGATTCAGTGTTTTTAGTGCACCTGCCTTTTGAATGTGACCTATCATTTGAAGTCAGATGTAAACTTTTCTTGTTTGTGACTTCATGGCAATGCTAAAAATGTTTTAGATGTCACAGCTTTGGGGATTTTAGATTTTTGGATTGCAGATAGCCAGTGTATATATCAAGTTTTTACGGATACTGATACTGACTCGAGGATCATAAATAACATACTCAAAATGATGCACCCTGTGGGTAAGACATGTCTAATCAGAGCTGAGGAGATCTGCCTCTAAGTTAGGGTTACCCCACTTAAGAACATTCTCATACCTGCCCCACCATTGAATGGATGAATGAATCACTTCTCTCCAAGATGCTTTTGTATCTCAAACAGGAGTTCCTGCATTCAGATGGTTTTACAGCCTCACTCTTTACCAGCTGAGCTATGGGAGGATGCACTCAGCTGGTTTTTAATTAGACCAGAGGTCATTAGACATTCAGAGGTATTCAGATATTATAACTTTTTTTTTGATTTTTTGAGACAGGGTTTCTCTGTGTAGCTTTGTGCCTTTCCTGGTACTCACTTGGTAGCCCAGGCTGGCCTCGAACTCTCAGAGATCCGCCTGGCTTTTGTATGCAAAATTCTTGAGTTATATGGTATGGAATTCAAGAACATTATTTTCTTATAGAATTCATTTATAATTTTGATGGCTACATTTTGTTGTATTTTAGTATGTATTATTATTATTAAAGCTTAACTAGAGAGAATTTATGTCAGTTACCATGATGTTAAAAAGAATTGCAAAAAGGATACATTTGTTAGGGCTGGAGAAATGGCTCAGTGGTAAGAGTGATTGCTGCTCTTTCAGAGGACTCAAATTCTGTTCCCAGCATCCACATTAAGTTGATAGCTGCCTACAACTCCAACTCTAGGAGATCCAGTTCTCTTCTCTGGCTCCCCTGGGAACCTGCGCTCAGGCGTATATATACATACATACAAATAAATGAAATGCATATGTTTTAAACTACCCCTGGATAATCTCATTCTCCAGATTTAGTTTAGGCTCATGTTACTTCCAAATGAAGGCTAACCCCTTGCTTATCATTTGTTTGTAGGTAGTTCGCTATCTGGCTGGCTGTGGGCTGCAGAGCTGTCAGATGCTGGTGTCTAAGGGTTACCCAGACATTGGGTGGAATCCAGTTGAAGGAGAGAGATACCTCGACTTTCTCAGATTTGCTGTTTTCTGTAATGGTAAGACATGACTGCTTGAGGACACATAAAACTGCATGAAAATAAGAATTCTGGCACTGGAAAGATGGCTCAGTGGTTAAGATCACTTAACAGCTCCTGTAGAGGACCCAAGTTTAGTTTTCAGCACCCATATGGGACAGCCCACAACTGCATGTAACTCCAGTTTCAAAAGATCTGACACCCCCTTATGGAGCATTTGCACTCTCATGCACACACAGACACGTATATATGCATAATTAAAAATAAAAATTAATGTTTTTTCAAAATGTAAAGAAAACAATGGTTCATTATAGCATTTTCATACAGGAAGTGAATATAAGAGATTGCACATTTTACTTAATGATTAGTTTTCTTTCCACAGCAATAACTAATACTATATTTTTTTACATGGATTACACATTGTTTAATTTGAAATCTGCATGTACCTTCTAGATTTTTGCATTTGGGTCTTAAGGGTTGAGATTGCAGGACCTTCTCCCATAACAAATAGTTTGTCTCTGTAACATTTTGCATTACTTGGAAAATATTAACAAAGAAAGTAACTTGTGATGTTTAGTGAGCATATCTGTCACTTTTCTCATTGCTATGACAGAATACTTGATAGAGGGACCTTGAGGGAGGAACTTAATCAGTCCACCACTGCAGGGAAGGCGACTACAGTGGCTTAGTCTGCGGTTGGCAGGAGCTTGCAATGCAGCTTCCTATGTAGCACCAACCAGGAAATAAGAGTGAGAGCTAGGGTATAGCTGGAGGTAGAACTTCCTTCAAGGCCCTCGCTGACAGCCTGTAATAGCCAGCTAGGTTAGGCCCCAGGTCCCAAGATTCCCAAGACAGCAGTGTCTCGTGGGGATAAGTATCCAGACACACAAGTCTCTGAGGGTCATTCAACATACAGACCATAACAATATATATAAAAATTGTGATGTGTGTTGAGTGTTGAATTTATGGGCCAGTGAGATGGCTCAGTAGAAAAAGGTGCTTGCTGCCAAGGCTGACCTCTTGACTTCCATCCTGAAACCCACAGGGTAGAAGGAGAGAAACAATTTCTGCAAGTTGTTCTTTGGCTTCCAGGTGATGTGTGAACTGATTCCATCCCCCCCATAAATAAATGTAATTTAAAAGCTGAATTTAATATTATAGTATATTTCTAAGGTATACCTGTTTCTTTAAATGAGATATGCTTATGATATATGGTCCCTGGAAGTTTATATTTTTATATTTTGTTTACATTACTCTTTTGACTGCAGGGGAGAGTGTGGAAGAGAATGCAAATGTTGTGGTGAGGTTGCTCATCCGGAGGCCCGAGTGCTTTGGCCCTGCCTTGAGAGGGGAAGGTGGCAATGGCCTCCTTGCAGCCATGGAAGAAGCCATAAAAATAGCTGAGGATCCTTCTAGAGATGGCCCCTCCCCAACCAGCGGATCCAGCAAAACCCTGTAGGTCTACCATGCACACCCTCAGCAAGTGCTATCAGCCCACCAAGGTTGACATGTATTTGACATTCTGCTAATCACCATTTCACTGTCTGACACTGAAGAGTTTCCCCATTGAAAACTGAGTGTCTTAGACAAGAAGAGTGTGTAGTTGGTTGTTGGACTAGGCTAAATGAATGAAGAGATGAGCTGGAGAGATTGTGTGGATTTAGGAGATGCATTTTGGGGGTATTTTTAGGCTTCCTAGGCAAATAACACAGTTCAGAAGCTTTTCTCATTGACAGTGGGATGTAATGTTGTCATCTACAAGGTGTTTGGTCATATTATAGCTATCCTGGGATAATACAGCCCACAGGCCACAGGCAACAAGCACCTTTTTCTACTGAGCCATCTCACCGGCCCAAAAATTCAACACTCAACACACATCGCACATACACCTGCACAGTATAGATGATGGGAGGTAAGCCTCTGAAACTTGAGTAAGGTCCAGTAGTAGTGAGATGATTGTGTGTGTGTGTGTGTGTGTGTGTGTGTGTGTGTGTGTGTGTGTACATACATACCTACTTGTGCAGGCACCAGAGGGAGGTACTATTTGTCCTGCTCTGTCACTTTTTACCTTATTCTCTGAGACACAGTCACTCATTGGATTAGGAAGTAGGCTGGCAGCTCACAAGCTATAGCAATCTTCCTGAATCTGCTCCTCCCCCAGCACTTGGGTTACAGACATATGTGACCATGCCTGGCATTTTATGTGGGTTCTGGTGATTTGAACTGAGGTCCTTATGCTTATGATACAAGCTCTCTTTCCTGCTGAGCCATCTTTCCAGTCTTCCAAGATGAGTTCTTATAATGTTATCAGATAGGGAAAGAGACCTTTAGTAAGAGAATGAGGATTCAGCCAGGTGATTGATGGTAGCATCCAGGAAAACAGACACAATTCTGAGGAGCAGAATGCTTGGTTAATGTACTAGAGACAGATGTGTGGCAGAAGACACTGATATTGGTTTTTGGTAGGGCCCTAAGGCAATGCAGATGAGCATGTGTCATATGTGTCCTTACCTTTATTGTCTTTTAATCTGTGGAGGTGAATGTCCTCTGAGGAGGTCAAACACCCACACTGCTAGAGCAACTTTAAAGATAAAACACAGGGCTCAGAGGGGACAGACTTGCAAGTAAACTTTAGTCTTTTCACAGGTGGAAGAGGCATAGAGCTAATGTGGTTTATCAGGTAGACATAGCTAGTTAAGGTAGTCCTTAGCTGATCTCACAGTGGGAAGTACATCCAGAGAGCTCAGGCCAGGACTATGTTAGCCGATGTGTACACAAAAGCTTGAGACCTCCCTCATGGACATGTAAGTCTACTCACTGTCACTCTGCAGTAAGGAAGGACATGGGCCCCAAAGTCTGTCCACATTTGCATTTTATCAGCAAGAAAATGGAATGTTTGCAGAAAGAAACAGACTATATTGACTATGAGTGATGGAGTGAGGGTAGGGCAATTGGTTTGAGATAAGTGAGTAAATGAAGTAATATTTCTAAATGTTACTCCAGATCAAACAGTATGCATGGGGGCTGACATATGTTATCATATATGATGTCTTTGGTTACCATTTCTCTATTTGAGTGCTACTTAGAAAATCACTCTTAAACTTATTTCACAATAATCTTTCCACCATTTCTTTTGTTAATATCATGTCTGTCATTAGAAATGAACACTATATATATGTATATGGCATATATATATATATACATATCATATACATATATGTGTTGTATATGTGTATGTATTTCTCTATATATGACATAAAAGCAAAAAGAGACTATTTGGGAGGAGGCAGGGTGATGAGAGAATGAATATGAAAAAAGTAGACTGTTGCACATTTTTGAAAATACCATAATGAAAGCCATTTGTTTGTACACTAGCTCAAAAGATTAACAGAAAAAAAAGAAGCAAAGAGGCTGGAGAGATGGCTTGGTGGTTAAGAGCACTCACTGTTCTTCCAGAGATCTCCTGTGTTTGGTTCTCAGTATCCAAGTCAAGCAGCTCAAAACTGCATGCAATTCAAATTTTGGGGTATCTAGCACCTTGCTCTGGCCTTCAAGGGCATTGCAGACATGTATACATTAACAAACACATACACATACTCATAAATAAAAAGAAAATCTTTAAGATTGAAAAAAAAGGGAAATGAGCAATCATCCCCCTTTCCCTTGGCAGGAATCTTAATATGCCCTTTCAATGTGTTCTTGGTAATAGAATTCCAATTCTGATCCTGAACTCTTGGTTATTTTGTTTGAAAAATATCTCGCTGGTGTATCTGAGATGTGTGAAAGTACTGATAGGGAAAGGGCACCCACTCTCCTCTGAGCACTGCACCTTCATTTACTTTCCATTTCTTTTGGAAAAAAAATGCCCAAAAGTGATACAGAAGAGGAGGAAGATGACGCCATCCACATGGGGAATGCGATCATGACCTTCTATGCAGCTTTGATTGATTTGCTTGGTCGCTGCGCTCCTGAAATGCACGTGAGTCTGTTTGGGGGCTGGAGGGCAGCAATCTTGATACAGTCATCAGTGCTAGAACATCATGGGTGGCAGAGCTCACAGCAGCATCCTGAACTAGTAATATTCACGCTCCATTAAAAATAATGGCTGTGGCCTAATTACTGAACAAGTGTTTGTTTAGTTGGAAATGTCTCATTGGCTATAAAAATTAGTAATGAGATTTTTCAGTACAAGTCATTAATGGGATATATAGTCACCCATATGTCTTTAAAACTCATGTGACCTCCTTGCATTTTAAGAAGAGAATGTATTTTCCCTGTATAGTTTCTTCTCTGTTGGAAAACCACTGCTTCCATCACTAATTGATTCCTTTTATATAATGCTTATCTCTACATGAGTAGAGGTGGACAATATTGATTTCAAAACTGCAAGGTAGACATAGTTGTTGAGAGCTCATATGTGTAGTATCCATGTCATGTCCTGAAAAACCTATTTCACAGCAGCCTCTTAGTCTTCTGGTCCATAAAAAACTTTCTACCCTCTTTTCCACAGTGCTCTCTGAGCCTTGAGTGTAGTGTTGTGTTACAAACGTCCCATTTGGGGGGTGGGCACTCCTTAGTCATCACTTGTTCTCTGCACTTTGACCAGTTGCGGTTCTATATAATAGCTTCTAGACTCCTGATGCCCCACCCCTAGCTGATGAACTATTGGCAGTGGATGGCTAGTAGGGGAAAGAAAGTCCATTTTCTTTGGGAGCCAGCCAATAGGTTTCCCATGTCTTTGTGGATGGCCTTACACCCATGCAGCACAAATTTGATTAAGTGGGTTATTAATTTTTTTAAGGAGACATGTATTTGTAAGACACATTGGATGGGACAGAGGGAGTTTGCAGAATGTAATTGATGGTGAATATGATTGACACATTTATACATGTATGAAATTTTAAAAGAAAGAATAAACTTGCAAGTCCATATTTGAGTTGGGGTAAACATGAAGCCATAGCAGATGGCTTGTGTCTTATCTCATTCCCCTGCCCTTGGTATCTATGCTTGTTTTCAGCTCTGTTATTTTGTGGTCTTTCCTTTAAACTCATATGATAAAACCTTCTTGAGGTTCTCTTCTGTTGTAACCTGAGAAGAACTACAGAATAGAGAACTGTTAGAATATTAGAAAATCTAGAATCATTTTTAAAACTTATTTTTTATTAATAATCAATTAGCTAGTTAATTAATTAATGTTTCCCAGCCTGATCATAGTTTTTCCTCCCTCTCTCCTCTCCTTCTAGTCCTCCCCCTCCAACCTCCCCTCTTCAACCCCATCCACTCCTCCTCCTTTCTCTTCAGAAAGGGGCAGGCCTCCCATGTATATCAGTCAGCTGTGGTATATCAAGTTGCAGTATGACTAGGCACCTCCTCTCCTATGAGGCCAGACAAGGCAACCCAGTAGGAGGAAAGGGTCACAAAAGCAGGTAACAGAGTCAGAGAGTCCCTGATCCCCCTGTTAGGAGACCCACAAGAAGACCAAGATAGACAACTGTAACCTATATGCAGAGGGCTATAATATTCATTGCCTTAGTCCAAAGCAAGCTCTGTGGTTGGTGTTTCACTCTTTGTGAGCCCTTATGAGCCCAGGTTAGTTGATTCTGTGATTTTCTTATGGTGTCCTTGGCCCCTCTGGTTCTCACAATCCTTCCTCGCCCTCTTCCACAGGATTCCATAAGGTCCACCTAATGTCTCTGCATCTGTTTCTATCTATTGCTAAGTGAAGCCTTTCTGATGATGATTGGGCTAGACAACAATCTACGAGTATAGCAGCATATTATTAGGAATCATTTAATTGACATATTTTGCCATTCATGTTTGATTCTATCATAGGTCTCTAGGCTGTCGAGTTTCTGGGTCCTGCCCTCCCAGCAGTGTCAGGAGTGGGCTGTCTCTCATGGTATGGGTTTCAAGTTGGACTAGTCATAGGTTGGCCATTCCCATAATTTTCGTGCCACCTTTACCCCAGCATATCTTGTAGGCAGGAAAAAATTTTGGTCAAAGGTTATGTGGCTGGGCTGGAGTCCCAATCTCTCTACTCTAAGTCTTACCTGGTTACAGAAGATGGCCCATTCAGGCTCCCTATCCTCCATTGCTAGGAGTCTTAGATAGGGTCAACCTCGTAGATTCTTGGGAGTTTCCATTGTACTAGGTTTCTAGCTCATCCCAGAGATGCCCCCTGATTCAAGTTGTCTTTCCCAGTACTCTCTCCCTCCATGTTCCCCAACCCGATCCTTCCTGTTCCCATGCCTACCCACCCATTCAGACATCTTCTCCTCATCCACCTGTGATGGGGATGTCAATTCTATTTCCCCTTCATAGTGTGATTAATGTGTCCCCCCCTTTAGCCCTCCTTAGAATCATTTTTTAACCCAGGCTCTGTTATGATGTGATTTTTTTTTTGGTAACTGGTAATGGATGATGGAAGATCCATGTGCTAGAGAAGGTTGTAGATAAAAACATGGATGCTCACACAGTTTGTATCTATGCCTGTCTAAAGGAAAAAACCAGAGGAACTAGGAAAGAAATTGTAATAATACATAGAAGCTTTCAGTGTTATTGTCATGCCCATGTTAAGGATCTGGAAACACTAAAATGGGTTAATGATGACTCACTCACCTTGCCTTTTCTGAAGTTCAGCCACATTTATGGTTATTAGTTTTTCCCTCTACTAGGCCATGACTCTCACTTGCTTTTCCTGCCTTGTGGTGAAGGTAACAGATGTTGTTCTGGCTCTAGATAGCTGTGGTTATTCCAGAAACCCACTGAGATTCTTGACTATCCTGATCCACTGGTATCATGGGAACTTCTTCAGCCAGAAGTCTTAAAAGGAACTGACCCTCTCCTCCAAGAATCAGGGTGAAATATGGATAGATATAAAACTAATTTCCAATCTCAAGAACAGAAAGGGGCTAAATAAATCACAAATATTAGTTTATTTTCAGTTGCTGGAAATGATGGCTGTTTTATTGTGTTTTTTCTCTGGTTATTGGTAGGTATATGTAATTTTAGGGGTAATTGTTCATAAACTTACCTGATTTTCAGTTTGTTTTGGTACCCCAAACATTGTTTAAAAAAATAGTCTTTTTGGCAAATTAGGTGGCCTAGACTGTAGTGTATATAATCTAGTGTTTCCTCTTATTTATGGGAACTGTAAGATGTGATTGCCTACCTGTGTGTCTGAGATGGCAGTTTCTGAGAGATGGCTAGCTTTATACATATTCAGGAAAGACAACTGCTTTAAATTTGGATTCTCATAGTTTAAGTTTCCTAGCATAACTATGGACAGAGTCAATAGCTGGTTCTAAGCTTACTTTATCCTCTTCCTGTTTAGTTGATTCATGCTGGAAAGGGAGAAGCCATCCGAATCAGGTCTATTTTGCGATCCCTGATTCCACTGGGAGACTTGGTGGGCGTAATCAGCATTGCATTTCAAATGCCAACAATAGCCAAAGGTAAGATCAGCTTCCGTCCTGTGTAACTCTGGACTGGGAGGGCAGCACTTGTGAAAATTTCATCCGTGCTTTACATCCCCTCTCCCCACCTCCATTCAGTTAGATGCATCCTCAGGTGTAAGAGTAGGCAGGTCCTTCACTGCATCAAGTCCTGTGTGTGGGAGGAGTTAGAAACAATAGACGACGGTAGCACATCAGTGGGTTTTGAGTCCCAGGCAATTGTGATTATGTTAAAATCAACGTTAACGAGCACCTGAGTTCAATCCCTGGGACTCACATAATGGAAGGAGAGCACTGACTCCTGCAAGGTGTCCTCTGACCTCTGCTTGAGGCCATGGCACACATGCACACATGAATGGATAATTAAACAAATGTAACAACAATTTTAAAAGTAAAATAAAATCAATGTCAACTTGGATGAGTGTTTGAAAAGTAAAGAATTGTTTGGGTCTCTGAGTGGCTCCATTTTTATTTACGTACAGCTAGATGGTAAAATAGTAGAACCCTGAAACCTTAAATCCCAATAATGTGTTGGGTTTTTTTTTAAGGAAACTGATATGGAAATTTTACATCATTATTTATTTGAAAAAAACTATGCCATACAAATATAAATAAACTGAAAATTAAATCAGCCAAGGTTGAATGTTAAACACATTTTAGTAACTTGTAGTTCAGCTCTGCCAGTCACTGGGTTGTGAACTTGGATAAGTTCCTTCCTCTTCCCAAAAGTCAGTGCTCACCACCTGTTAAATGAGCATCATGGAACTCACCCCACATGCAGATCATAGAACTTGTCTGTTATCCCATTATGGAGAGTCCTCTCAGTTCTAGAACTTTTGAAGGAAATCAGGAAATCAGTCAAGAGGTGCAGGCAGTTTTAGAAGTTTATTCAGCAAAGCAAAGCAAGCACGCACTCTAAAGAGGTTGGAGTGCACTGTCCCAAAAGGCGATGTCCCAAAGGTGTGCTGTCCCAAAACTGTGCAATAGGTTCAGCACTGTGAATGTTAAAGAACTTTTTACAAATGTTTATGAGGCAGATTGTATATTTGTAATAAAAGGCAAATACTCTTTTCCTTTCCCTGGTCATGGTAGGATAGTCTCCCTTTAAGGGTGTTTCTTTTCATGGTCCTCCAGAAAAGTTCACTGAGGGAGTAAAAACCACAATGCAAGTGATATTGTAATGATGCCCTATGGAGAATGCAGACCCCTCATCTGTGCCATGTATGGGAAGATGCCCTGGCATATTAGTTTTTGATACAGTGGTAGCAACCACTTTGCAGTCTGAAGAATGAGAAGGGGGCATCTGACTCCTAGGAGGTACAGCTACTAGGGCATCATTGGAACTTTCTAGGCTCCCTCCTTCCTGTCTCCCTTTTGAGACTAGTCAAGATCCCATGGTTTGTTTTGTACCAGGGATAAGACAGTCTTCTGTTTTAAAAATGGATGCTTCATCATGGAAGCAGGGAACAAAGTCTTGCAATAGCCTGTCTGTACAGACAGACACAGGGTTTGGGTTGTCCTCTAAGGCCTTCTTCCAGCTTCATCACTCATGCCAATCACCTAACAATTCCATTTATCATATTCCAAGCAGAGTATTTGACAGCAGTTTAAACACTAAGAAATATTTTTCTTATAATATAAAGTAAAATAGTATTAGTTACATGAGAGATTCTTATAATAATAAATAGGAACTAATGAATATCACTTTTTAATTTTATTTAAAATGTTATTTATTCATTTTCATGGTAGGAATATAAAATTCATTCATTGACTCCAAGTGAGAAGCTATTTCAGGCTGGTGATGGTCATGTGTCCTCCTTCCCTGTTCTGTTTCCTTCAACATTACATCCATGTGAAAAATTCTGTGATACCATTCATAAACTCTTACTGTAGGTTATAAGAACCAGTTTGTCATAATTATCTTATGATCAAATAGGAAGCAAATAAACTCCCCAGTATTTTAAGTTGGCACACAGTCCTATAATTCTTCATACTAATGGTCCCCAACCTCTGAACTTAAGGAATTACTATAAGGAATTCATTCATCTGCATAGACTTCAACCATTGGGTATTGAGAGAGAAAATGACATAATATGTTATGACAAAATATGTTATAATTAATGAAGTCTATTTCATATGAAATCCATGCTGTGTTCATGGTGTTGATTTATCACATTATGATTATTGTGTAATTATAATCTCCACGATGGGATTTCATTTATAATTATAATCTAAATCATAGCAGTGGGAAAGTGCCCTGCCTATCACATGGTAGAGCATGGATGTCTTTGTTAGGGTTTCTATTGCTGTGAAGAGACACTATGACCATGGCTACTCTTATAAAAGAAAACATTTAATGGGGACTGACTTACAGTTTCAGAGTTTTAGTCCATTATCATCTTGGCAAGAAGCATGGTGGTATGCAGGCGGACATGGTACTGGAAGGAGCTGAGAGTTCTATGTCTTGATCTGTAGGCAGCAGAAGGAGATTGCCACATTACACCTAGCTTGAGCATAAAAGACCTCAAAGCTTGCCTCCACACTGACACACCTCCTCTAACAAAGCCACACCTACTCCAACAAGGCCACATCTCCTAATAGTGCTGCTATTCCCTATGGGCCAAGCATTTAGACACCTGAGTCTATGGGGGCCATACTTATTTAAACCACCACAATGAGTTTAAAGGGATAGTCCTTAACAAGAGTAGAAATATGTGCTTCTTATTTTTAATTTTTTTATGGTATCCACTCCGTATTTTACCAGGTCTATCTGATGCCTTCTTTTTCATTCTTGGTATCTGCCAGATACCATGCTTTTACAAATATGAAGTGAACAAACAGATGCCCAAATGACATCTAAATGACCGTAGGTTCAAACTGCACTGCCCTAGTTCTCCAGTCATGCACACATTTGTGTGAGGGTAATAAAACAGGAAAACGTTTCATTAATATACTTGATTTGAAACATGACATGGTTGGCAAAAAGCCAAATGTCATCAACCCACATATGGCCAGGCCATTGACACCAACATGTCACCTTCTCTCTTGTAGATGGGAAGGTGGTGGAGCCTGACATGTCCGCGGGGTTTTGCCCAGATCACAAGGCAGCCATGGTTTTGTTCCTTGACAGGGTCTATGGAATTGAGGTGCAAGATTTCCTCCTCCATCTCCTTGAGGTTGGCTTTCTGCCTGATCTCCGAGCTGCTGCCTCTCTAGACACGGTATGATATAGAAAGTGAACTTGTACTCTTGACTCTCAAACTGAAGTCTGTGTCTCATGGTGCTCATTCATTCGCTCACTATCAAACAACATTTACTGCATACCTGTGTTGTTTTCAGCAAGCAGTGAGTAAATAGAAAATAAAACAGACCCTGTCCAAAGGAAATTCATTGACTAGTAGAACTACCTGCCTGTAGCATGAATCTTAAAGAGTCTTATTAATAAAATCAAACCTGAGGCCAGTTATTGGGGTGAATGCTGGAAGATCAGAGAAGCAGAACAAGCCACAGCTTCCCCACCTCCATAGTTCCTCAGCTGATCCTGTTTCCTCAGACTGGAAGCTTCTGTGTCCTCATCCCAATGGCTGTCAGCTGAACGGCTACTCGAAAGCCTGAAGCTTAACCAGCTAAAAGCTTCTAGTTTCAGGTCCTCACGCCTTATATATCTTTCTGCTTTCTGCATCATTCCCTGGGATTAAAGGCCCATTTTCTGGGATTAAAGGCGTGTGTCACCATGCCTGGCTGTTTCCAATGTGGCCTTGAACTCACAGAGATCCAGAGGGATTTCTGCCTCTGGAATGCTAGGATTAAAGGCGTGTGCTACCACTGCCTATCCTCTATGTTTAATATTGTGGCTGTCCTGTTCTCTGACCTCAGATAAATTTATTAGGGTGCACAATATTTTGGGGAACACAATACCACCACACCTGCCTCAAAGGGCTGACAAGAAATCTGATGAGGTGCCATGGAAGTCAAGAGGTTCATCTATGCTTAATGTGGGAGGTCATAGGGATGTCTACTAATGCTTGTCCATTATGAGCCTCTAAATTGTCCTGGAGATAGAGATGGCTCAATTGATAAAGTGCTTGCCACATAAACATGAAGACCTGAGTTTGTCCTTCAGAACCCAAGTGAAAAACTGAGGCATGGTAGTGCACACATAAGTGTGTGTGTGTGTGTGTGTGTGTGTGTAAAATCTAAGCACTGGATGGTAGAGACAGAAGGATTCCTGGAGATTACTGGCTAGCTAATATAGCTGAGTTAGTATTAGTAAGCTTCTGGTTCAGAGAGAGACCCTATCTCAAAAAAGAAAGTAGAGAGATTAAGGAAGACACTTGACAATGACCTCTTGCCTCACCATATATGTATACACAAGTGCTCACAGACATACACACATGTGTCCATACAAAGAACAAATTGATATATAAATGAATAAATTGGCCTCTGCACTGTTGCTGCTTGTCCAAAGCAATAAGCATTAAGGCAGTTGAATGGTTATTATAGTTCTGTCAGTTACAGTGGCATTCTGGAGTATCAGTCTCTTAAGTACTTATTGCATAATATCTGCCCTGTATGTTAAGTGACCCTATGGAGGATCTGCCATTACTGGTATAAGGCTAATGTCTAAAACATGGTGGAGTAAAGTGGAACATCAAATTCCATCTAAATCATCCTGATTTATTTTCTTACTTATCAATTAAATTAGCCCCTTTGATCCCATGGACAATTAGATCCTGAGTTAAGAAATCCATAGCTGTACAATCATAAAAGCAAGATGGAAGTTTCATCTTCTTTCATATTCTAAATCTGAAGAGTAGAGCTATCAATATAGTGATACAGTGGTCTCCTGATGATTGACACTTATAGACAGGAATAAAAGTATGAATGCCACTGATCAGTTGAATTCAGATTTTGTGTGCAAATCTGAGATCAGTTATGCAAATATATTCATTTCTTTCTGCCCACAAGGAAGTGCTCATTGACATCATCTTCTATTACAAATCCTAGTCATGTCTGAGTCTTTTCAGAGCTCCCTTGCTCCAGGTCAAACTCATAATATTCCTCTAGATTACACAGGACTGTTTACTAAGTTCAGAGAGTACCATCACATATGTTAGGGTAAATGATATTATCATAACCTAACCTTGAGCATGGATTTCCTGAGCTCTTTGAGAAGATAGATACTGTCACATTCATTTTAGTCTACATATAAACCATCAATGGTTTTAAGTGGTGAAGCTCATGTGAGCCATGGGTAAAATTTGATCTAAGGACTGCATTTCCAGATGGCATGCTGTTGTTATTTACAGATAGGAAGATTATGTGGCAATGCATTGAGTCCTTTGCTGATCACACAAGCCTGTGTCCTCTTACTCCTCTCTAGGCTGCACTAAGTGCTACAGATATGGCCTTGGCTCTCAATCGATACCTTTGCACAGCTGTCCTGCCTTTGTTAACAAGATGTGCTCCCCTGTTTGCTGGAACAGAGCACCATGCTTCCCTCATTGACTCTCTACTGCATACTGTGTATAGACTGTCTAAGGGATGCTCCCTCACCAAAGCTCAGCGGGACTCCATAGAAGTGTGCCTGCTCTCTATATGTGGGTAAGTGGGTGATTCTCTGTACCAATTTTCTTTACGGCATGGCCCTTTTTCATTATCATGAAATTTTTGGACAGTTTCTATATCAAAAATTAATTTTATAGTACAATATATGAATGTCTGAATCTTGAGGTTGTCTCCATTATTACAATTGGTCGCCTTGTTCCAACAGCCAACTGCGACCTTCTATGATGCAACATCTACTCAGAAGGCTTGTATTTGATGTTCCACTGTTGAATGAACATGCAAAGATGCCTCTTAAGGTAAATACTGGGGATTCTTGGTACTATGTGGCCCCTGGTTCCTTGAGTTGACTTTTGTTCCTGATCATATGTCTCTTAGACTTAGTGTGTTTGGTCTCTGATGCTGTAGAATTTTTCCTAGTTATTGAAAAAGCCTTATAAAATTGTGTGTGTGTGTGTGTGTGTGTGTGTGTGTGTGTGTGTGTCCCTTAAACAAGCAATACAGGAGCATAGACTCCCTAACATTGATTCTATAAATTTGGAAGATACAGATCACAAATAAATTTCCCAGAAAGCTGCTAAATAACTGAAAGATCCTTTTATGTAAGTAGGTCATAGACTGCATCTGTAGGTACCAAACAAATGTAGAGTCATTTTCAGAGTTTACTCATAGAATTAAGATGAAGCCATCACAAGTGATAGGTAAGTCAGAGAGGAAGCAAAAATATCCATGGAGATAAGGTTCCCACTTAACATCTCTGGGCTATTCTACCTTCCATACCTTTGTTTTATACCTTTACTCTAGAAGATAATTGTGCATGGAGTCCAGTAGATAACAGTTCACATAGTTATGAGTAAATGAAATTAAAGGAAGTAGAACTCTGGAGTATATCAGTATCAAAATAACCCCAGAAAGAATGCCGTTCAAGATACATTAATTATTTGTATATGTGTGTGGGTATGTTCATGTAAGTGCAGTAACAATTAAGGCCAGAAGATGGCGAAAGATCACCTGGAGCTAGAATTACATGTGGTTGTGAGCTGCCTGGTGTAGGTGCTGGAAACCAAACATGGGCTTTTTGCAAGAGCAGCAAATGCTCTTAACCACTGACCCATATCTTCTGCCTACCTCAGGGTGTTTTCAAAGCTGAACATTTGGTCCACACTTTGTATTGTGATCAGTATCTAATTTGAAAGAGACATACTATTCAAGTAATTCTGTTCCCAAAAGAACTTACATGGATTTGATAGTTTCCCTTCCATGGACTTCATATAACATTAGAATGTCATGGAAGAGGAATGGAAACATAAAAAAGATGTTTTTGCTTGTTAATTTTGTGACTACTTTCCCACACAGCTTCTGACAAATCATTATGAAAGATGCTGGAAATACTACTGCCTGCCTGGAGGATGGGGCAACTTTGGTGCTGCCTCAGAAGAAGAACTTCATTTATCAAGAAAGTTATTTTGGGGCATATTTGATGCTTTGTCTCAAAAGGTAATGGAAGGCCTGGGGGGGATTTATATGTGTTGATAAGGCAACAAAAAGCCTCATATTATCTGTAAGGTGGTATTTATAGTGGAATAATGTCTTTACTAATCAAGACTTGAAAAGTGCCAGGTATGATGGTACATGCCTATACTCCCAGCACTGAGGAGGCTGAGTCAGGAGGATCTCAAGTTCAAGGACAGCCTGGGCTGCATAGATGAGTCTCCAGTGGGGTCTGGGTTATGGGGTGTGATCCTGTTTCAACAAAATGAAACAGTGGAAAGTTATCTTTTTTGTTGTTTTCTTCCTTTCTTAATAATGCATATTGAGAATATACTATACATTGATTTTCAGTGGTCATCATTGTCACAAACTCCTTGTGATCATAGCACTGTTTCTGAAATTAAAATAGTGGAGGAATGTAGGAGATCAGACATGTAGTTGATTGGTGTTAATGATAGAATACACTGACACAAAGTAACTTAAAAGAGAAAGTGTTCATTTTGTTTTACAGTTCCAGAGGAGAAACAATCCATTGTCTTAGTTAGGGTTTCTCTTGTGAAAAGACACCATGACCATGGCAACTCATAAAGGAAAATATTCAGTTGGGTTGCTTACAGTTCAGAGTTTCAGTCCATTATCATCATGGTGGGACATGGCAGTGTGCAGGCAGACATGGTGCTGGAGAGGTAGCTGAGAGTTCTATATCTTGTGCAGGCAACAGGAAGTGAACTGAGACATTGGGTGAATCTTCAGCATAGGAAACCTCAAAGCTCACCTCCCACAGTGACATACTTCCTCCAAGGCCACACCTACTCCAACATGGCCACATCCTCCTAATAGTGGCACTACCTATGAGTTTATGGGGGCCAATTACTTTCAAACTACCACATCCATCATGGCAGGGAAGGCATAGCAGCCAGAATGAGCCTACATGGCAATCAGGAAGCATGGGATGGGGGAGGATGAGAGGGAAAGGGAGACAGGGAAGAGAAGAGGAGAGAGGACACTATATAGTGACCTTTCTCCAGCAAGTCTCTGCCTTGCAAAGGTTCCGTGATTCCAAAACAGTGCCACCAGTTAGAAATCAAGTGTTCAAATATATGAGCCTATGGGGGAATATTTGTCAACAAGCCACAAGAGTCATATAGATAATAGCTTACCATTGTTTTTCTTTCCCCAGAAATATGAACAAGAACTTTTCAAACTGGCCCTGCCTTGCCTGAGTGCAGTTGCGGGAGCTTTACCTCCAGACTACATGGAGTCAAACTATGTCAGTATGATGGAAAAACAGTCATCCATGGATTCTGAAGGGAACTTTAACCCACAACCTGTTGATACCTCAAAGTATGGACTCTTTCTATTGCAGCAGATTTTTATTGTAAATGATGTGTGAAGTCTGAAATTGAATAAGGTACTGAAGTGAACTTTCTCTGGTACATGCCCCCTTTGAATAGGAGCCCCTTGAATTTGTCAGATGGCAGTAAAAATAACGGTGAATATTCCAATATCAGAAATAGGTGTGTACCCTCTAGGGTGCTCTTTGATGAAGGAGCAATCTCAGGGGATATCCACTTATAATATCTAGAAGAAGGAGACTCAACAAAATGCATGAGCTATACTTAGTTGAAAATTTAACTGGATTGTATATCAATAACCATAATCAACCCCATCTTTAGCTGAGGATAGTTCCAAAATGTTACTGCAATGCTGTTCCTGTGAGTGATAGGATTATTTCTCCCACACAGCATCTTGGCCAGGCTCAGGCTTTGTTGATGATATCCTATATCACAAAGAGAAGAAAGGAATATCAAGTAGATATTAGCACAAGAAATAAGCATATAGTCAGAATGTTGACAGAACTGATAGCTTTAAACAAAAATCAAGCATATGCTTTCTATCAAGCTTCATACATGTACTTAGTTTCCTAAGTTGTTCTACAATTGGGATGCATGGGATACATGGGATACATGGATGCTTCATGTGTTTGAAGTTTGCGTAGGACCATAGCTCCCCATTTTTGAGGAAATCTGCCTCTTCACTTAGTTTACTGATGCCATAGTAACTTGGCAAGACTAGTTAGCAAGGTAGTCACATGTTGGTTATTAACCACCACTTCTGAATCAGTCTGAGACTGAACTTTGAGGCTTCAGAGCAGCTCCCAGCTGGGTTAGCCCCCTAAATCAATCAGAATATCAACCCAAATGATGTACCATTAATCTAAGAATGTCTTTCAAGTACATGCTTGATAATACATGACAGTCCTGTGAGAAAAGAGTCCACCCCCTAAGTGTTTGGATTATGTGACTGGTCCTTTGTATTTCTTTCAAAGTAAGTCACCAAAACATCACAGAATAACATTATTCCATGGGTAAGTGTCTGGTCTGCTCACATATGGAATAATCCAGAGTTTTCAGGAGAGAAACATCATGGTTTGGGTGTTAATCAATTAAATCCAATTAACTAACAAGTGTTGGGCATGCATGATAATTTACCCAGGCTTGCTTTCTGGGGAAAATTTTCAGTATAAATTTACATGGTGGTTTGGGTAATTTCTACTTGAGTATGTTTTTTTAAGTATTGCTTCTTAAATATGTGTTTATCATTTACTAACTGATAACTTTGTTGACAAAGATCAGAAAACCATTTCATTATGTTCGATTTTATTTAGAACTCAATTCTCAAAGTTAACTGTTTAGTAAGTTGTATTTATTAAGGAGTTGAATGTGTATTGTATTCTTTACTCATAGATACATTTGATATTCATAAGTCTTAACACTTATCAATAGACCCATTCATCAATTGCACATGCTAGACATGAATAGGATAAATATTTATTGAAACAATAAAGGATTCAAGAATAAATATTGTCAAACAATAAAGCATAAGTTTATTAATTACTTTTCTCTGTAGGCCAAATTAGTAGCATTTTATAATGTTATCTATATGGAGGACTAATATCAGAAAGTGTTAACACATAACTGATTCTATGAAATTAAACTAAAAGTGTGGCAGATCAGAAATCAACAGTGTTTTTCATTCATAGTTTAATAAACACAATTTAAAAAGACAGCATAATTCCTAAGGAAAAAATATAAGAGAAAAGCATGGCTTCAAACTTAGTGAGTGTTGGTTTGGGTTTGTTTTCATTTTCTCATATAATCTATTGTCATCATCTTTGAATGTATTTTAACTAACATATCTTATTACATTTATTTTATATTAACACAATAAATGATGTCTGAGTTTGAGATGAATAGATAGAACATGATATGCTTGATTTACATTGTTTGGAAATGTAAAGAAGCAATCCTTTGTTACAACTATTTTTTAAGTTATGAGTTGAATGGAATTTGAGTATTACTCAGCTGTGAGTAAATATAATACATTTGCCTGTGAATTCTGTAAAACACCAAGCTCTTTTCCTTTATTTTTATTGTAGCATTACAATTCCTGAGAAGTTGGAATACTTCATTAACAAATATGCAGAACATTCCCATGATAAATGGTCCATGGACAAGGTAAAAGTCAAAAGTGCCGTCAGGATTCCCATCCAAGACTGTCATTGTGAATGACTGGTCACTGCTCAGTCTTCCCATCCAAGGCTGCCATTGTGAATGACTGGGCACTGCTCAGTCTTCCCATCCAAGGCTGCCATTGTGAATGACTGGGCACTGCTCAGTCTTCCCATCCAAGGCTGCCATTGTGAATGACTGAGTGCTGCTCCAATATATCCAACTATGCCAACTTTCTCTTTGTATGTGTATAGTGTATATATTTGTGTATGCATGTCCATTCATTACATGTTTACATGTAGTGGTCAGAGTCTGACTTCATTGACTGTATCACTCTCTCTTTTATTTCCTTTAAGACAGGATCTTCAGTGACTCTAGAACTTTCCATTTCAGCTAGATGGATCTGTCCATCTCCACTGCCCCAAGTTCTGGGATTACAAATGTGCACCACCATGCCATATTTTTTCTCACTAAGCTGCATCCCTAGCCCCAACTTTCTCTTTTAAAAAGAGAGCTGCATCCACATTAGTAATGGACGTTTAGTTACAAGCTGTTCATGTTAATACTTAGCAGTTTCTCCATAGTAAAAATGTGACATAATCTGGAAATTTTAACATTTCTAAACATCAGTTCATTAAATTTTGAGTATCATTTCTAAATGTGAATTGTTTGTGGGGTAAAGGGTAATGACCACTAGAGGTTTCAGGAAGAAGTGGTGATACCACATTCAGAACTTAACTTTTAACCAAATTTTTGTTTTTTATATGCAATTTTAATTAGATGAACAATACTGAAAATCTGTGTGTATGTGTATGAGTTGGACATGTGAGTACATGTTGGTTTGTGTGCATGTGTCAATCTGGGTGCATATGCATATGCCAGTTTGAGTGCTCATGCACGTGTGTGTGTGTATGTATGTGTGTGTGTGTGTGTGTGTGTGTGTGTGTGTGTGTGTGTGTGTGTATAGAGGCAGAGGTTGATGTTAGGATATCTGCCTCTATCACTGCCCACCTTGGTTTTTGAGGCAAGGTCTCTCCCTGAGCCCAGAGTTTACTGATTGGCTAAACTGGCAGAGAGTTCCAGAATTCTTCTTGCCTCTGTTCTCTCCAGTTACACACGTGCACTAGCTACCACATCCAGCTTTTCACACTGGTGTTGTGGATCCAAACTCAGATCTTCATTCTTGTACAGCAAGCACTTTACCAAATGAAGCATCTCTCCACATCCTTGAAGAGTCTTAAGCTTTGGTGATTATGTACTTTCTATACACCTATCCACGCAGATAGCTCACCAAAAATAGAATACATCTACAGAATGGAGTCCTCAAGGAAAAAAAGTACAATGAGCAAACTCAATGAGTTGCATCCTATCAATTGATTCTCATTTCTGTTGAGTTTAGTTTCAGTTTGAGAAGGAATGGTGATCAGAAGTTTGTCAGAGAAATTGAATTAACATGGTACAAAAATCTAGCATGCACATGTACAGCCCTGAAGTGAAAAGCAGGTGCCCCAAAGGATGCTAATGTCCTGAGATAAGTCAGTAGCATGGCATGTCTCTTTCCTAGTTCGATGTCTATTGCTGTGATAAACACCATGACCAAAAGCAGCCTGGGAGGAAGAGGTTTATTTAGCTTACATCCTGATCATAGTTCATCATTGAGGGGCAATACGGCAGGAACTCAAGCAGGACAGAGGCAGGAACCAGGGAGGAACACTTGCTCCTCATGGTTTGCTCAGTTTGCTTTCATATATAACTTGGAAACACGTATCCATGGATGGCACCACCCACAGTGAACTGGACCCTCCTACGTGAATCAGTAATAAAAAAAAAATGCCCCCCCCCCATGCACTTAGGCCAGTCTGATGGTGGCAAATCTTCAGCTGCGGTTCCCCCTTCCTTGGTGACCCTGGTTTGTGCCAAGATGACAAAAAGTACCCAGCACAGTCTCATGCTATGTTCCCCGCTGTACTACGACCACCTCTTTCTTTCTCATAGAGATACTTTTCTGTCTGTATGATGATCGTGTGACTCTGTGTCCTAGAAATCAACAGTCTTATCAGGAAAGTCACTCAAGAGTCACTCTGATACAGTAACTCCACTGAACACTGTGTGGATAAAGTAGGGAAGAGTGAGAGATGCCTTGGGAAGGAAGTCCTGAACTGGTCCAGTCTAGCTACCTGGACTTTTAGAGCTAATAGTGGTACGGACAAATGAGGCTGAACCAAAATGATCAAATTATTGGAGGATGAATCCATTGATAGACAGTGGGATACAGAAATGAGCAAATAGGAAGTGTTATTCTGAGGCACTCATGATTTGCATATTTTAAACCAATCTCTCATAGACATGCATCACAGATCAGGGCTTAAGATGTGTCCGAATAATTAACACCAGTCTTTGGTCCCTATAGCCTCTCTGTGGGGGATTAAGCATGGGCACAGTTATAGACCTAGTTTGTTGTAGGAAGACAGGGTGCATTTAATCTCTGGTCAAAGGAACTCACTCCAAGTGTCTACTGAAAATGACACTAAGAGGGGAACTCTGAAGTTAGGTAACATTTAGACCTCAGTCAGGCCGAAGTGGTGCAGGCTTCTAATTCCAGATACATGGGAATTTGAGGCAGGAGAATTTTAATCCCAAGACCTGCCCTGGAACACAGAGTGCATTCAAGGCAATTTAGCAAGATGCTGTCTCAAAATAAAAAGTGAAAAGAGTCCTGGGGGTGTAGCTCAGTGGGAGATAGCTTGCCTGATGTACGCAAAGCCTGGATTCAGACCCAGCTCACACCGAACAAACAGTAGGCCTTAATCATTTTCTTAATTCACTTTAGGGTTATTTTACCAAATAGTTGCTAAGCACATGTGCACTTAAAATACCAAAATTAATATATGTAAAACTATTTTTAACATTTTGTTTGTTTTAGTTGGCGAATGGATGGATTTATGGGGAAATATATTCAGATTCTTCTAAGGTCCAGCCACTAATGAAGCCATATAAACTATTGTCTGAAAAGGTGAGATTTGTTTTTTTTTTCCCTTAAATTTATAAAGTATTATGTTTGGGGAAATTTTTGTTTTACATGTATTTGTGTGTGTGAGCATGGGCACTTGTTCGTACACGTGCTCATCGATGTGGTCAGAGGACAACTTGTGAGAGTTGATTCTCTCCTTAGCAGCCTTAGTTGGCTAACACTTCAGCATTTTATACATCCCTTGAATGTTTCTATTTTTTGTTTTATTTATAAATATCCTGTGATAATCAGTTTTTGAATGAGAGCAGTCCATTTCAGAACAAAACATTAATTATTTTGAATTTTCATTTTGGGTTCATGATCCCACTAATACTTTAATTTTTTTCCTCTAGGAAAAAGAAATTTATCGCTGGCCTATCAAGGAATCTTTAAAAACAATGCTGGCTTGGGGTTGGAGAATTGAGAGAACACGGGAGGGAGACAGTATGGCTCTTTATAACCGGACTCGACGTATTTCTCAGACAAGCCAGGTGAGAATCACAGTGACAAATGGATTATTTGTGTTCTTTAAACACACATATATATTTATAGTTTAATATGTATACATATATTTTTATATATGCATGTATGTGTATATAATATATAAAATATACACCACATACATTTATAATTTAATATATAGATACACACATATTTTTACATATACATATGTATGTGTGTATATATATATATATATACACAGCATACATATACATATCCTTCACACACACAAAGACACAGAAAGAGACAGAGATCAATGTTAGAGTTAAAATTAAAAGAATAATTATCTTTCTGTCCTCTTTCATGACTCATATGCTTGTTATCTGAATTTCATTCTTCCTCATCATGTACTAATTTTTAATAAAAGAACAAGCATAACGATGAAATATTTTACGATAGAGCTTAAGATCTATAAGAAGACCCAGGGTTCATGTCTTCCTCATTGGTTGGACTAAGATAAGGGATAGAATACAGTGAAACTGTGGAAGCTGACAAGTAGATGTATTCGTTTACTGGTTTATTTTTGTGTGTCTGTGTGTATGCATCTCTGTGTACATATGCACACATGTGAGTACAGCTGCCCGCAGAGAACTGAAGAGGGTGTTGGATCCCTGAGAGCTGGAGTTATAGGCAGTCCTGAGTCACCTGATTCTCTAATGTGGATGGTGAGAAATGCAGGCGCTGAGCTGTCTCTCTAGCCTCTCTCTCTTTTTTAAAAATACTAGTTTTTTTTTCCTTTGAAAATTTCATGCACATATTCAGTCTTTCCATTCTGGGATGTGGAC
>CABHPR010130548.1:0-21542 GCA_902168415.1 Peromyscus melanophrys
CGGGGTTCCCGCTGTCCGCGCCGGCGCGGTGGCTCCTCTGGCCCTGCGCCAGCCCGGGGCTTTGTGAGGCGCGCTCTGCGCCGCTGCACCCTCTTTGTTGGGGACTTCCATTCGCAAGGGTTCGGGGCGCCGTTGGGGATGCTGCTTTAATGGAGATGTAACTTAGGTAGGAGAAGCCCTTTTCCGGTAGGTTTCCCCGACTTCCCGCCGTTTTACCGCGAAATTGAGAACGTTTTCGTCACCGCCCGCTCCAGTTCCCTTTGTGCTTCTCTGTAGTCAGCTCTTTCTCCCTTCCCATCCCCTTACAAGCCCTGACATGTTTCTTTTTAATACCTGCAAGTTTTGTTTTTTTCCAGTGCCCTAAGCAGAACCAGAATGTCTGGTCTTCTGTGTCTTGTTTGGTTTACCAGAGTGCTTTTAAGATTCACCCATGCTGTTTATTTCTGTAGTACTTAAAAAAAGTTATTTGGGTTTTTTGAGACTGGGTCTCTCTCTCTGTGTAATCCTGACTGTCTTGGAACTCACTATGTAGACCAGACTGACCTTGAACTTAGATCCGCCTGCCTCTGTATAGCATGAATCTTAGAAGGTCTTATTAATAAAAACAAACCTGGGTCAGGTATTGGGGTGAATGCTGGAAGATCAGAGAAGCAGAACAAGCCACAGTTACTTCGCCTCGTCAGTTCCTCAGCTGATCCTGTTTCCTCAGACTGGAAACTTCTGAGTTCTCATCCAAATGGATCTCAGCTGAACTGCTGCTCCAAATCCTGAAGCTTAACCAGCCAAAAGCTTCTAGTTTCTGGTCCTCACGCCTTACATACCTTTCTGCTATCTGTCATCACTTCTTGGGATTAAAGGCGTGGGTCACCATGCCTGGCTGTTTCCAGTGTGGCCTTGAACTCACAGAGATCCAGAGCAATTTCTGCCTCTGGAATGCTAGGATTAAAGGCGTGTGCTACCACTGCCTAACCTCTATGTTTAATATTGTGGCTGTCCTGTTCTCTGACCCCAGATAAGTTTATTAGCGTGCACAATATTTTGGGGAACACATTACCACCACACCTCTGTCCCCAGAGTGCAGCACTTTTAAAAAAAGTGTTAAATAATATCCCACTGAATGGTATATACCACATCTATTCCTTGGCTGTCGACATTTGGATTGGCGTTGGTAGCAGTTCCTAGCACTACAATAGACTTACAAGGGAAGAAGATTTCAATGATTTTGACTGGTGAATTTTTTTTTTTTAACTTCCTTTCCCACATACAGGTAAACACTGAAGTGTGGTTCAAAGACCGTTGGAGTTTCTGCCCTAATGGGGGTAAACTACACTGTGCATGCCACTTTGCATGGTGAATATGAATCTCCCATTCTTTTATATTTCCTACCACAGGAAGCCTACTGAAGTTTCCTGTTTTGATACAGCTGTTATTTTTGGGGGCTGCAGGTTGAGTAGTAGTGACTGTTGATGTATGCAGCAGATGTTCTCATTCCTACCACATTCAAAGCACTGGCTCTTCAAGAAGGCAAGCAGGTGTAAGCCTTCAAGAGCGGTAGAGCTGAAACGCAAACGGGAGGGCTTAATTTTACTTGCTCCACACTGAAGACGCAGGCCATTGGAAGAGATCCTCATTTCTTAAAAGTTCCTTGAGATGTCATGCTTACTAGCAAGACTCCTCACAGCCTCTTAGTGGATAAAGATGACCCTATGTAACGACAGGAGGAGGTTCTCAATAAAGTCATCTTTGAAGTAAATGTCAATGGATAACCCCTGGGATCAGAACCATAATGGATTATCTGTCTCCCTCCTCTCAAACTCAGATAGGCGACAGGCATCTCAAAGTCTCCTTTCCTCCATGCATCTTTAATCTTCTCAGCACTGAAATAATGTGTGAACGGGTCACTCCATATCCTGTTTACCTGCTTCCAGAGCTGCTTTTCTGCATACAGATGCAATTGTGTTATCTGTGCCTAAAACTCCTCGCCGACATCCCTGGAAATCCCTCCCCCCGATGACCTGGAAAGAGCTGCACATTACTGGCCTGCACTATTAGGAAAACTTAGTTACAAGTATTGAGGCTTCCCCTCAAGCATCTAGATCTTTGACGGCCAAAAATTCTGATGACTTGGCAACTAGAGTTACAGTGGTGTTGTAGGAACTGTCATTTAGATTAAGCATGTGTCTCACCACTGGTTAACTTTCCTGGGGGGAGGCTTTATCAGTTGCCTGTTGCTCTTCTATGGTTGCTTACATCCCCTTCACCTAATTTGTTGGGTCCAAGCAACCTGTTGATGTAAAAATTGTGCAATCTGTGAAGACTGGTTTGTAATTCTTCTCTTCTTCCTATAACTTGAAGATTGCTTGGCCATTTTAAGTTGCACAGTCACGTAACAACCTGTTTTCCCTTGTTCTGTGTTTACGGAGCTATTCCCGTAGGTTAGATTTGTGGAGGCTTCATTGGCTCATTTCAGTGTGTTCAGAATGACTTAGCATGGTGATGCCTGCTTGGTGTTAGGGATTCCGTTTGTTCGGCCTGCATGTATGCCTGCGCTCCAGAAGAGGGCACCAGATCTCGTAGATGGTTGTGAGTCACCATGTGGTTGCTGGGAATTGAACCAGGGTCCAGGGATTCTGTTTGTTAACGTAAGTTTGGTGGTGGTTTGTGTTTTGTTTGAGATGGTTTCACTGCACAGCCCTGACTGGCCTGGAACTCACTATGTAGTGACTATGAGGCTTCAGACTCCCAGCGTGCTCCCTGCCTTTGAGTGCTCGGCATCAAAGCCCTGTGCTCCTGTGACCTGTAAAACTGTTCATAGGTGTTCTTGCTTGTTGTCACCCACCTTCACAGACTGTTAGTTTATTAGCTTTTTTCCAGCTCTGATCTCCCTCCCAAATGTTAAGGAAGGAACTGGGTAGTGACTGTTTGGAAACTACAACTGACGATGGTTACTCAGTGTGAAGTAAAATTTAATGTCTGCAATGTTAAAGTTTGACTGTGTAAGCTTTTTTGGTTGTAATCGATGTCAGAAGAAGGCTTAATGTGTTAGCCTTAAGTGCTTTTAGATTCTGGACTAGTTTGAGATACTTCAGTGTTTCTCTTGTATCACGTTCTCTTTTCCACCTAGTCCAAAGAATGATGACTATTTAAATCAGTCTCTTAAATGTGTTACTGTCTGTATGTAAACTTATCCTTTCTACACAAAATTTCGGTCACCAGTGTTCTCCCCTCAACTAAATAGCCACCCAATTTGTCTTTGCATTTATTTCTTCTCTATTTTGGATACACGTTGATGTGTTGTTCTTTACCTGCCCTGTCATCCTATAGATCCCCATTTCCTTGATCTGTGTATAAGTTTCTAAAGTCCTTCCTGATTCCTTCTTGCCTTGTATAATGTTGCAGGTTTGAGTATACTTCTGCAAGTCAAGGGTAAGTTCTTTGTGCCCACCCTGAGTCCATTTATAAGGAAGAGGACACTTGGCGAAGATATTGAAGCTATATGGTTGTGGGGTGTGTGTGTGTGTGTGTGTGTGTGTGTGTGTGTGTGTGTAGCAAAAGAGGAAGGAAGAACATAATACTGGCCAGTGACGCCTCATGTAACAACATTTGGTGACTTAAGATAGAAAGGGTGTGGTGGTCATTAGAATTACTGATCTTAGCCACAAGGTCCAGACTCACGGATACTAAAATGATGACTATAGTATGTCCTGATTACACATAAGCTATTTTTGTCTTTTTCTTCCCTAGATATCTCAGAAACTAGTGAACGATCGGGAAAAGTGAAGCTATCTTTTTTTTTTAAGAGTTTGGTAGAGGGCACAGAACCATAAAATTGAGGCAGATTTCTACAGCTGTTACTCCTAGGAAGTGCTTTGCAAGACTTAAAATAATTTGTTAGCTATAGGCTTTATTAGAATCAGATAGTAATAGTCATCAGCTCTTAAGCATTGGATGTGTCTTCACATTGATTTTATAGTTATTTCTTAATTGGTTTATTATTAGTAAATTATTTTGGATGTATTGGGGTCTCTACCTTCCTTTCCCCCTTTTTTAAAAAATTGTTTTTTGGTGGGCGGGGAGGCATGGTCTTGCTCTGTAGCCCAGGCTGGCTCAGTACTCACTATGTATCCCGGTTTGAACTTGAACTCATACCAGTCCTCCTGCCTAAGCCTTCCAAGTGCTGGGGTTACAGGTATGTGCTGTTACACCTGCTGTAGTTTGTTTTTTGAGACGTGTCTCATTATGTAGCCCAGGCTGGCCTGGAGTCCAGAATCTGTTTCCTTTAGCCTGCTGAATTGGGAATGAGAAGTGCAGGCCACAGTCAGGGAACTCTTTAGACTGAGAAAGTAGAGTCAGTTGAAAGGACGGTTTTGAAAACCCAGAAGACTGGAACTACTGTCACTTTACTGGTTGTCACAGTAGCTTCGGAAAGAATGGTAAGAATCTCGTCTTCCTGTGTAACCAGGAACCAAGGTCCGGGCCTTGGTCAGGTTCACACAACTGGCTAGGAGGACAGGCTTCTTACTCTTCAGAAAGTTCTTCTTCTAAGGGCTTGGCTAAGGAAAGCTAGGCTAGAAGGCAGGGTTTTTTTTGTTTTCTGTCATGACATCTTTCTTAAACTTAACCAGGCTTTTAAGTCTTCTGTTCCTTGCCTTTGGTAAACTAAAAATAATAACAAATTTGTTCGGCACAAATGGCTAGGGACCATCTTTGAGTTTAGTTTATAAAAAGATGAAGGAAAGGGTCTTACTGTTTCTGTGTATGTATTGTTCACTGTTAATCTTGTAAAAGCCAATGGCCGTTGGTTATGTTTTGCTTTTTAAACACGTTTTCTTAATTTTGTCTTTTCTTTTTTCCAACAGCTGCTGGGAAGTCAACATTTGTGAATATCCTCAAGCGGGTCTGTGAGGATTGGGAAGTGGTTCCTGAACCTGTCGCCAGATGGTGCAACGTGCAAAATACTCAAGATGAATTTGAGGTATGCGAGGAGAATTTAAGTCAATACAATAAAAATTCTTTAGGGCCGGGTATGGCTCAGCAGGTAAGAGCACTAGCTGTTTGTTCTACAGGACCCAGGTACAGTTCCCAGCACCCGGGTGGTAGCTCAGAATTGTCTGTAACTCCAGTTCCAGGGGTTCCGATGCCCTCTTCTGGTCTCTGGGCACCAAGAACATACTTGGTGTACAGACATGCATTCAGGGAAAACACCCATTCACATTAAAAACAAAAAAACGAAAAACAAAAAACTCTTTAGGTTAGAGAAGCAGTGTATTTTTTTTGCCCCCCCTTTCCAATAACCACTTTCAAGTCTAGCTGTGTGTATAAAAATTCACTGAGCTTTGAATTTAACATTTATGCACTATTAAAAACTTAAAGCAGCTGGGCAGTGGTGGCTCATGCCTTTAATCCCAACACTTGAGGGGCAAAGGCAGGCGGATCTCTGAGTTTGAGGCTAGCCTGGTCTACAAAGCAGGTTCCAGGACAGCCAGAGCTGTTATACAGAGAACCCCTGTCTTAGAAAAACAAAAACCAAAAGCAACAACAACAAAAAAAACTTTTAAGTAATTTAAAAATCCAATTACAAATTAAATTTCTTGAGTGATTTTTACAATTTAAATGAAATACGTAAGAAAACCTAAACCTCCAATAATTGAATTTTATTAATCTTTTCAGCCCCTGTCATGTGCAAATCCATTTCTACCTTATTTCTTTATAGTATACCATCATTCTCCACAACCTTTCATTCTGGCCATGCTTCACTTTACCAGCCCTTTTCAACACAGCATTGCAAATGAGAGACTAGGGGAATAAAAAGACTTAATTTCATTTTTTCATAGTGGAAGTTATGGTCGTGTGTGCTCATGATTGCCAAGAGTTTTCATTTCTGGAGAAGTGAAATTGAAAGTAGAGGGTTTGGAAAGGTCCGCCAGAAACTTGTTCAGTCTAAAAAAAGTAGAGCTACTGATGTGAGGATTTCTGGGAATGATTGGGTATTTCAAATGTAAATCATATACAGAAGGAAAATCAGTAACAAGAACCTATAGCTTTTGTGGATTGTCGTAGCTAGGGTCACTGTTGCTATCATGAAACACCATGACCAATAGCAACTTTGGGAGGACAGGGTTTATTTGGCTTACACTTGCACATCACAGTTCATCACCTAAGGAAGTCAGGGCAGGAACCTGAAAGAGGGAGCTGATGCAGAGGCCGTGGAGGGGTGCGGCTTACTGGCTTGTCCTTACAATGGTCTGGGCCCTCCCCCATCAGTCACTAATTAAGAAAACACCCTACAGGTTTGCCTACAGCCAGATCTAATGGAGGCATTTTCTCAACTGAGGGTCCCTCCTCTCAGATGACTGACTGTGTCAAATTGACATAAGACTAACCCACACAGGGATATTTATGAATTTTTTTGTTTTCTTTCTTTTTTTCTTTTTCTTTCTTTCTTTCTTTTTTTTTTTTTGGTAGTTCTTTTGGATTTAAGGTTTTGATAACTAAATATTTCTCACACTTTTATTTGCAAAGCATAATTAATTTTAGGCTGAGAGGCACAACTTAATATATCCCAATTCTTTGAATATCAAGTACTAAATTTTAAAGAGATTTCCACCCCATATGGAATTCATTTTCTTAATTTTTTTTTTTTTTTTTTTTTTTTGTTTTTTTTGGTTTTTCGAGACAGGGTTTCTCTGTGTAGCTTTGCGCCTTTCCTGGGACTCATTTGGTAGCCCAGGCTGGCCTCGAACTCACAGAGATCCGCCTGGCTCTGCCTCCCGAGTGCTGGGATTAAAGGCGTGCGCCACCACCGCCCGGCTTCATTTTCTTAATTTTTGTGTATGAGTTGGAGGCTATGGTCTTCCGTACTGTAAGTTGGGTTCAGAAAATGTGGGAAACAGTATTTTGTGGATAATGTGAAACATGAAGCATTAAGTGTGTGGATGGCTTCTCTGTATTTTGGGATATTGTCTTTACTCCCTATCCCCAGACTTCTACTAGACTCCAAAAACTGGGGTGTTCAGGGCTAGGATGTAGCCCAATGGTAGGTTGCTTGCCTAGCGAGCCCAAGGTCCTGGGTTAAGCCGTGGCACCATAAAGAGCAGTATAAATGAAATGGGTTTTATTCTGCATGGAGCCCTTCTCCAGCTCATTCTCAGTCTGTTCTTTGTAGTTATAATGTGAATGACCAGTGTCTAAACCTCAGCTGGCTCAGAATATTGTGAGCACTGAGGAGTGGACCGTGTGGAGCCCAGCCAACCCTCCTTTAGATCTGACTTTGCTTCCTGGAGGTTGTAGAGTTGGAAGAACATGACAGTAAGCCTTTCTCTCTTCCCTCGGTAACTAAATGTCCATCTGTACGCTTAGCTTATTTGGTTGTAGCTGTTTATTTCTTTAACCTGCCATCTAGTGGCTGAAATGTTACTGTGCTACCAATGGGCTACCAATTCTTGTCAGAATAAGACGTGGTGAAGTACAAAGATTACAGGGTTTCCTTCCTCATTCCCTGAATTCCGGCAACAATGGTTTTGAAAACCAGCAGGTGATTATTATTAATCTTTGTTTTACAGACTCACTTAAAACAGTACTTTACTCTCTGGTGATTTGCATGATGTAGTCCCAAGGCTTTGATTTCATTGCTTCCTTTTTATATATATATATATACACTGTTAGGAGGATTTCTCCCCTACCTCCCACCATGGGTCCCCACCTCCTTTTTTTTTTTCAGTTGAATTCTTTGTTGTCTCAAGGAAGAAAGAAAAAAATCCCTGTTTGTTTTCTTACATCTCTTGTCAATGGGTATGTGTTGTAAAGGATGATATTCTTTCTCAAGCAATCAGAATTTTTTAGCTGTGATTCTGTTAAAAAGACACTTTTATCCAATGCATTTTCTACAGTGCTATAGAAGATAAAATACTTGGTTTTAACTCACAGATTTTCACCTTCCTTGTTTTTGGCTGTCCAGACTTCTCTAACACATAGAAGCCCCTTTGTGCAATGCCAGGAGATCTCCGATAGTTTGTTTATTGGAACAAGGCGTATGAAGCCCAGCTTCCAGACTTGGAATCCGATACAGAACACCTCTCAGAGGGAAAAAGTATTTAGAAGTCATAGTCTAGATGACATTTGTGATTGTTCTACAGGATTATTATTGTTCATAAGCTTTTTATCGGACTGAGCTGGGAAACTATATTTTATAGAAAAAAATTAATTCTAGATGCCATTTACAATTCCTATTTAAGATGAAAGAATTTTAAACTAAGTTTTTATTGTTACTTTTTTTTTTTCTCAATGCTGAAAATATTGGTTCTGACAACATCGCTATTGAGTTGCAAAAGTTTGGTTCTGTTCTGTCATATTACAAGATTGGAATTACAAACTCATACCTAACAGGCCCCAGGCAGTAAAGGAATATACCCAGTCTTCTACTTAACTCTGTTTGCAATGGTTGAACTTAAAATTGTTTTTTAACTTTGTGATGTTGTGAAACATGCACACACAGTGTCAGTGTGCTTTGATTTTCACATTTGGATTTTTCCTACACTGGAAGAGTGTGATGTGACACTCTCTTGTGCTAGACACCAGCAGTGAAATCAGAGTGGCTCAGAACAACTAGAACTCTACTATAGTGTGCTAGACATGAGCAGTGAAATCAGAGTGGCTCAGAACAACTAGAAGTCTACTATAGTGTGCTATCCTTTTAAGCTATGTTGCATTTTCACACTTTGATAGTTTCAGTTTAGGATTTATTTATAAGGACAAAACCCCATTATAAGTGGAAAAGCACCCTTAAGTTAGATCTGTTAGAAAATCGAGGAATGTTGGAAGCTGGTAAACTGAGAGTATATTTGTCTTCCCCGAGAGAGGCATGTGTGACTTAGCTGTAGCTGATTTTTTAGAGATTGGTTTATGTTAGTGCATGTGCATGAGTGCCTGCATGTGTGTATGTGCACCGTGTGTGTGCCTGGTGCCTGCAGAGGTCAGAAGAGGGCATCAGATTTCCTGAAACTGAAGTTACAGAGAGCTGCCATGTGGGTGCTGGGAACTGATCCCGAGTCCTCTGAAGAAGAGGAAGTGCTCTTAACCAATGAACCATTGCTCCGGTGCCCATGTAGCTGATTTTTTTTTTCTTTCTAATTTTATTTGTGTGTATATGTGGTTGTATGTGGGCATACATTTGACACGGTAGTGTGGAAATCACAGGACAACCTTTTGGACTTGGTGCTCTTCCATTGTTGTATGGGTTCCAAGGATCAAAATGGTGTCACCAGGCTCCAGTGGCCAGCACTTCCTCTGATCTTGCCAGCCCCATAGCTGATTATTCTGAGAAGGCAATACGAGTACAATGTTGTTTATCTTTTCTGTTTTAAAAAAAATGTATAAATCAGATATTTTTATTCAGCTTTTAAGTATTGACATTTTTTTCTGTAGATTGTTAGTCACTTGTGAAAAGGATCTAAGGGTTATTTTAGACAGCAGGTAAGGTAAAACATATGCTAGGAAAGAATAAGGAGAAGGAATTTAATTGTTTTGATTTTGCTAATAATATGTTTATGAAATTTTTCTTCTCTTTTTTTAAAGATTTGTTTATTTTGTATGGCGTTTGCCTGTATATATGTCTGCATCATATGGGTGCAGTGCCCATAAGGCCAGAAGAGTGTGTCACATCTTCTGGAATTGGAATTATAGTTTTTAACCACTATTGGGTTGCTGGGAGTCAAACCTGTGTCTTCTCCAAGAGAAGCAAGTGTTCTTAACCACAGAACCTTCTCTCTAGGACCCTTCCCCCCAATTTCTCTTTCTGAACCTCTTAAAAAGTTAAAATAGCCGGGGGCATAGTGGCACATGCCTTTAATCCCAACACTTGGGAAGCAGAGGCAGGTGGATGTCTATGAGTTCAAGAACAGCTTGGTCTGTATCCTGAGTTTCAGGACAGTCAGAGCTATATAGTAACCTTGTCTCAAAAAACACAAGACAAAACAAAAAAGTTAAAGTAACTCTATTGGCAATCATATTGGGTTTTTTGTTTGTTTGTTTCTTTTGCCAAATTAGGAATTGACAACGTCTCAGAAAAGTGGTGGGAATGTTCTTCAGATGATGTACGAGAAGCCCGAACGGTGGTCTTTCACCTTCCAATCCTACGCTTGTCTCAGCCGGATCCGAGCTCAGCTGGCCGCTCTCAATGGCAAGCTCAAAGATGCAGAGAAACCTGTGTTATTTTTTGAACGATCTGTGTATAGTGACAGGTATGCAAATGGCTTCTATTTGGCTCTTTGGAGTTTATAACTAGACATTTTCTTTTTTCTCATTTCCTGGTAGTCAAATTAGAGGCTGAGCTGAAGGATTTAGATAGACAATGACATTGAAAAATACCGTTAGCACTGAGGTGGTAATGACATTAGCACAGCCCCCTTTTCCTTCCAACCCCTTAGAATTCTGATTGTATCTGGATTTATATCCTAGACTCTCGACTTGGAAAAGGAAATAAAAATTAAAAGTTTCTAAAGGTGTTTTAGAATTACCCCACTTTTTCACCTCCTTAATTATCTCAGAATAGGGCTCATAAAGTTTTTGGTCTCAGGATCCCTTTCCTTTAATTGTTACGTAGTCTAAAAGATTTTGTCATTTGATACGTTTGTTATTAGAAATTACGATTGAGAATCAGTATACAATCAATATACAAATATAAAATGAAAGAATCAATCAATAATAAACATGCTCTGTATTAACATCGATGACTTCTGATAAAAGGTGTTCAAACAAAAATGTAGTGAGAATAGCATTGCTTTAGATTTTGTAGTTCTTCAGTGTCTGAATTAATAAAACGGTTTTTATCCATGTTTGTATATTTATGTGTGTATATGTGTTTTGGTTGAAGTATAGTAGTGTGTGAGGTAAGCCGGCTTCTCAGAGAACTGGAAGGAGCTTGGGACCTCCAGGGATCCTTAGTCAACATTTTGAGAGCTACTGGCAAAGAACCTTTTCCTGTACTGGGAAAGACGTTTTGTGTATGCTTTCCAAGGCACTCGTTGCTACAGGATCTAGGAGTGTGTTTCACGCCCACTTCCTCTTTGATAATTTGTGTGTCTGTTTGAAAGAACATATATGCTGACGAAGATTCTCTTTTAGGTATATTTTTGCATCTAATTTGTACGAGTCTGACTGCATGAATGAAACAGAGTGGACAATATATCAGGACTGGCATGACTGGATGAACAGCCAGTTTGGCCAAAGCCTTGAACTGGATGGAATAATTTATCTTCGAGCTACTCCAGAGGTGAGACCAGTAAACATTTGCTTGTGCCACTGAAATTGTAAAGTAATATCAGAAGTCACAAAAGGGCTGTAGTAGTGACAGTTTAAAGCCAACTTGCAAGCTGGAGAGATGGCTCAGAGGTTAAGAGAACTGACTGCTCTTCCTGAGGACCCAAGTTCAGTTCCCAACATCCACATGGTGGCTCACAATCATCTGTAACCACAGTTCCAGGGGATCTGATGCCCTCTTCTGGCCCCTGTGGGCAACACACATATGAGGTGGCCAGGCAGGCATCCATGCAGCCAACACTCAGACATAAAATTAAAAAGAAATAAAGAAAACAACTCTCTAGCTCTTCACCTGGAAACTCAGAGCAGCCCAGATTTTCTCAGCAAACTAGAAATGTACATGTGGCAAGTCTGGTCTTCTCTGGTCTTCACCAGTCCTTTATTTATTTATTTATTTATTTATTTATTTATTTATTTATTTATTTATCTATCTATCTATTTATTTACTTATTTATTTATTTATTTATTTATTTATTTATTTATATTTTCTGTCTTTATTCCTAACTTACTCAGCTTCTCATCCCATCAGAGCTAGAATAAGAGACTTGCCAAAGCCACTTCTAAAATATAGGCTTAGTGAAGTGGGACTTTGGATAGATATTTTAGCTGTTGTGGATTTCTAGGGCCAGAGGAAGGTCTGGGGACATAGTGGAAACTTAATAAATGTTTGCTTTATGAATATCACAACGGTTGGAGGTTCACTTTATGAAACATTTTATGTGACTGGAGAGATGGCTCAGTGGTTAAGAGCACTGGCTGTTCTTCCGGAGGTCCTGACTTCAATTCCCAGCAACCACATGCTCACAACCATCTATGTGAAGACAGGTCACTCATATACATTAAATAAATAATTAAAAAAAATTTTTTAGGGGGGCTGGAGAAATGGCTCAGTGGTTAAGAGCACTGGCTGTTCTTCCAGAGGATATGGGTTCAATTCCCAGCAACTAAGTTGCTGTCTGTAATGAGATCTGGCGCCCTCTTCTGGCCTGCAGGCATACATGCAGACAGAGCGCTGTATACATAATAAATACATCTTTAAAAACAATTTATGGCTACTTGTGACTTGGTACAAATAAATAGTGGCATACTTGCAAAGAGACTTAGAGATCTTGTTGTTTTCAGCTAAGAGAGCTTCTGGGAAATCCCTATTCTATTTATGTATTATATTACGTAATGAATCCAGACAGATCAATCAGCTAGACTGACTGACCAGTGGGAATTCCATATATAAGTACTCTATTTACATCCTCTGCCCGCTTCCTTCCCCTCCTAACGTCTCCCAATGTCCTCACTTTCAGAATCATGGCCTCTTAATTATTATTGTTACCTATGTGTGTGTATATAAATTTACAAATACAGCCTGTTAGTCCCTTCTTTGCTGCTCCTGTGAGTGTGGGTTTGGGGCTGACGGCTTGGGCTTGGATAACCTATCATGGGGCTTGTCCCTGGAGATGACTGCTGCTCCGTCTCAGCACCTTAGGTTTTGAGACAAGGTCTCTCTGAACCTGAAGCTCGCTGGTTGGCTGGAGTGACTGGTTAGCCAAGCCGGAGGATGCGCCTGCTTCCGCCTACCTTCTCCTGGGTTGTGTGTGTGCTGGGGACCTAACAGTGGGTCTCCTGCTGCTGGGGTTGGCACTTCAGTCACTGAGCTGTAGTTCCAAGCTCTCATTTGTGATCTTTGTTTTGTTTTTGAGATGGGCTCCCTCTATGTGGTCCTGGCTGTCCTGGAACTCACTCTGTAGACCAGGCTAGACTAGAACTTTCAGAGACCTGCCTGCCTCTGACTCCCGGGTGCTCGGACTAAAGGCCTGTGCCACCACACTGGGTTCATTTGTATCTTTTAATTAAAGATTATTGAAAAAGGATTTACAGTAGACTCTGTCACAGTTTATGGGCTGCCATCGTCTCGTGAATGTTACTTGTTGGGGTACCTTTTTTCTTCTGCAGTGCTGGGGGTTGAACTCAGGACCTTGTACATTGTAGACAGGTGCTTCACTACAGAGCACAGTGTGGTGGTTCTCACACCTGAGTGCTGATGAGCTCCCACAAATTGTACGGAATTTCATTTGTATGTATGCTGTTAGAGAAAAATGGTTTAGAGTCACACAGTCTAATGTGGCTATTTAAGTTTATGATTATTAAAGTTATACATAAAGTTTGAAAATACTGTTCCTTGGTCACCACATTAGCCATGCCTCAGGTGCTGAAAAGCCATGGTGACTGGTGGTCACCTTGCTCCCTCATAGCAATAGAGGGCAGGTATAAAGTACCCTGTGTTCTTTTAGGTTGTGGTGGTTCAGAGCATCCATCCAGTGACGAGCCGCTCTTCCAGGGATGGAGCACAGTCAGACACATTTGCTTAACAGCCAAGTAGGGTGGACAGATGGACACACTCTAGTTGTTTTCTTTTTCTTTCTTTCTTTTTTTTTTTTTTTTTTTGGTTTTTCGAGACAGGGTTTCTCCGTGTAGTTTTGGTGCCTGTCCTAGATCTCGCTCTGTAGACCAGGCTGGCTTCTAACTCACAGAGATCTGCCTGGCTCTGCTTCCCAAGTACTGGGACTAAAGGCGTGCACCACCACCGCCTGGCTAGTTGTTTTCTAAAAAGAAATGTAGATAGATATTTAATTACTATTAGCTCCCTCCCCCCTTTTATCATACTTAGTTAATTAGTTAGTGTATTTCATATGTGGATACTGATTTATATTTCAAAGTTCGCTTAATTTAGAACTACCATCTGACCAAAATAACAGGGAAAAATTAGCTATTTCAACTTTCTAGAAGAAATAAATGCAGGTTTTTGGCTAACATAAAGATACAGAAAATAAAATTTTAACAGCAGCAGACACAAATAGTTACTTGAATTTTTCTTATTGCTTGCTTTTTAGAAATGCTTAAGTAGAATATATTTACGGGGAAGAAATGAAGAACAAGGCATTCCTCTGGAGTATTTAGAGAAACTTCACTATAAACACGAAAGCTGGCTCCTTCATCGAACTCTGAAGTAAGGGTTTCTTACTGTTAGCTGCTCACAGTGATTCCCTTTGTCAGATTTTAATCTAGAAGCTGGATGGTGTGAGTAACAATGTGGACAAATATTTTATTTTTTATTTTTTTGTTTTTTCGAGACTGTTTTTTTTTTTTTCTGTGTAGCCCTGGCTGTCTTGGAACTCAACTCTGTAGACCAGGCTGGCCTCGAACTCAGAGATCTGCCTGCCCTTGCCTCCCAATTGCTGTGATTAAAGGTGTGTGTTATCCCTACCCCACCGTCAAGCCAAATGTTTATTTTTATTCATATATTTATTCATATTTCCAAGTTACTTGTTTGAAGGTTGTGTAATAGTATCTTTTAATGGTATTTTTCCTTTAATTGATAAAGTAAGACTATGTCTGTGTATGTTATTAAGATACACTCAGAAATAATTTTAAATCTGATGTTATATTCTGTTTTAATTTTTATACTTCCAATGACATATTAGTCTTAATCCAAAAATACTAAATGTGAAATTTCAGAAAGAGTTCACGAACGGAAAGTTGCTTGCTAAGCTGGCTGTACCTGGCTGTAGCCCTGTCTCCTGGGAGACTGGGGCTGTACGATTGCCTGAGCCCAGGAGCTTGAGGCCATACTGGACAACACTGCCTTCCATTCTGAGAAGTGTTGAAATACTGTGCTGTCCAGCTCCGTCCTGTTCTACCCAGAAGTGCCCAGGATATGAGTTGTAGCTTTGTCCAGCTTCTCTAGGCATATACAGGATGAGCTTGAGAGTCATTTAGTAACTGTTCTGAGAGTGAATGTCACATAGGATAGTGCTTATAACCAAGTACCCCTTGTCTTACTCAGTAACGGTTCTGAATGCCAAAGAGAAGCTCTGATGCACTTTAAATGGAAGGGGAGAGCTCTCAGCTCAGGGAGGGACAAGGCAGTTTAGGTAGAAAGCGTTAAATCTGTATATGTATGTTATGTGTAAGAAAAAACAGTGCACACAGAATGGATGTTGCCGTGATCTCAGACTTACTGGGAATCTTGGATTGCATCCCACACAGCCAAAGGAAGCTACTGGGATTAGTTTAAACTTGTGTCTTCAGTCATGACTTGTTAATGGCATAAACTTTGTCCGAGTCAGCTCTTGGGCAGTCTGTAACTGCGTAGCGCCTGAGGCTTTGAACGGCTTTTCTGAGTTTAGTTTTCTGTCTGGTTTTTGGCAGTGTTGGGAACGGAGTCCACTGCCTTGGTCATGCTAGGCAGGCATTCTACAACTATCACAACTATCACAACTATTCCACAACATCAAACCTTTCTCATTTTTTTGCTTTTGAGCAATGACGTATCATAATGCCTAGCTTTACATGTTCTGTGGCTGAGACAGTTGTACGCAGAGTAGTAAATCTACGTGTAAAGAGACGGCCAGCGCTTCACCGCAGGATAAAACTGTAGAATGACTGACAACATTTTTACTTTTGAATGATAGGCGTTTTTAATTTTTTTTTTTTTTTCCTGATGTTGTTCATCTTTCTTTTTAAACAGAACCAACTTTGAATATCTTCAAGAGGTGCCTATCCTCACACTGGATGTCAATGAAGACTTTAAAGACAAGCATGAAAGCCTGGTGGAAAAGGTCGGTTTAGAAAAAGACGAGTGTTTGTTTTATCTTGTCTAAGACAGTTATGTTAATCTGTGAAAGCACATGCTTGCAGAAGAGCTCCTATAAAAGTGTATGAAGAGGGCTGGGGGTGTAGCTTGGCGGTAGAGTGCTTCCAGGCGTTCATGAGGCCCTGGGTTTGATCTCCAACATCACACACACACACACACACACACACACACACACACACACTACATTAAGAAACTTGAATCTGTAGAAAACTTTAGACCAGTGGTTCTCAACCTGTGGGTCGCCACCCTTCTAGGGGATGAACAACCTTTTCACAGGGGTCTAAGGCCATCGGAAAATACAGATATTTGTACATTACGATGCACAACAGTAGCAAAATTACAGTTAGGAAGTGGTAACGAAATAATTTCATGGTTGGGGGTCACCACAACGTGAGGGAAAGGGTCATCGTGTATTAAAGGGTCATCTCATGGTCTTAGGGAGGTTGAGAACCACTCTTTAGACTGTTTAGATTTGAGTCCTGGTTTTGAATTCTAGCTCTGGCCTGAGCTAAAATAATCTTTATATTTTTATCTCTTTTCTTTTCTGGAAGACAGCGCTGTGCTTTTTCTCATCCTTTTCTCCTGTTTTGTCCCACTTTTCCCGTCACCCAGCACCAGCATGTACCTGTTTTAATATAAACTGTTTATCAAGTTAGTTGATCTTTTGCAAGGAATTCAGCGTGGAGGGTATTTAAAGTTGTAGGATATCGCCTCATTCATTTTTAACTGATGTTTGGAGATTAGGCAATGTTAGTTTAAATCTTTGTTGGAGGCCATGTCAGGGATGAATTGGCCTTATCCTAACCATTGAGTCTGTATTAACAAAGGTTAGTTTACCCTTCAGAAAATTGACAGTTGATCATTCATTATCCAATGAGCAATGTAATTTATACATATAAGGGAGAGACTTACTAAAGAACATTCAGGTAATAGGAAGATTGTATAATAAATCCTTATCTACGTTAATTAGCTTAGTGATCTCATGTCTAAGAAAAAACACATATTTGTTTAGTTTTGACTGAAACTCATGGGCTGTTTTTGCTTGTTTTTTCTTCATGAAATGTCTGGCTGCTTACTATAATAAAATCTTGACTATATCTCAAAAAATGGAAAACCTCAACATTTGAAACACTTTACTGTATATATTGATTCTCTTATCAGATAAAGAGGCTCCTCCTCTTCAGAGGAGTCAGATTCCCAGTACCTCATGGTGACAATTGTCTATAACTCCAGTTTCTGGGAATCTGACACCCTCTTCTGGTCTCTCTGGGCACTAGACATGCACATGGTACATAGACATACATGCAGGCAAAATATTTACACGTAAAATAAAAAATAAATTTATGCCTTAATACTACAGATTTATATGTTTGATTTGCAAAGGTGTTTAAGCTCTTCTAATTATCAGTATTAAAGCTGTACATATCATTGGTCTATATTATTTAAATATAGATATTTAAAAATACAGAGACCATAACCCAGAGGTGGTGTTGCATGCCTTTAATCCTAGCACTTGGGAAGCAGAGGCAGATGGATCTCTGTGAGTTCAAGGACAGCCTGGTCTACACAGAGAAACCCCTTCTCAACAAACAAAACCAGAGAGAGAGAGAGAGAGAGAGAGAGAGAGAGAGAGAGAGAGAGAGATTGAGTTATTACAGGTCTGTTAAAATTATGTCAATCTTTTTTTAAATTGTAGGTCTTAAATATAAATGAATGATTATTTAGACTTCACCTTACTACTGAAATACTTAGTATTTGTTTTAAAAATGAATGCTTGTAGCATTGCGATGTTTATTTATATAACTGGTATGTTCAGCTCTTCTGGACTCTTAGATGAAGATGAATATTAGATATCAAGTTAATTGAAGGAATTGTATTAATTTGTTTTTCCTTCCTTCAGGTCAAAGAATTTTTGAGTACTTTGTGACTGTCCAGGAGACTGCAGGTGACAAAATGTCTCCAAATGCTTCAGCTTGTGTGTCGTAGCAGCTTGATGTTCATACGAAGTCTTCACAGGATTCAAGTTTTTAAACCAGTTTTGTTTGGTGGACAGAAACCTTTTCTAATATTCAGAATCCCCTGTAAACTTTGAGCCCCTCCTTTACTCCCTGACACCCTCCGCTTCCCTTCTACGTTTTAAATGAGAAGTGTTTATCTCACTGCGAAGTCTGGAGGTCGATGTTCTCAGAATCAGTACAGCGAGTGGATAAACTGTAATAGAAGGCCCAGCCTTCCCCTGCCCTCTCGGTGGGTGTCCAGAGCAGGTTGACATGTTTTCGTCCTCCAGTTAATGGTCACGTCAATGTTACATATAAAGGATGTGTGTCTTATGTAAGTGAGTATGCCTGCCCATTACGGGCTGAGAAGTAGTTTGGGGAATCCCTAGAATAGGGATTTGGTTGAGGTGTGTGTTTGGTTTTTCTTCTTGTTCCCTTGAGTGATGCTGGACATTGAACCCCCAGGGTCTCATTCATGCCAGGAAGCTTTCTACAGTGAGCTGTCCCCAGCCCCTGACGTGCTCTTGTTATCAAGTGCCTCTCCTCCTACCCTATGAACGTTATCGTCACCTCACTGATGTTTACTAATGTGTCTGCAGTGCATGTGGAGAGGAAGAGGTGAAACTCTGTTCCCAGTATGGTAATGGCAGAATTACTTTCTAAATCATTTTATCTGTACCTGTTTCTTCATCTGTGATGAGTACTCTTTTTTTCTTTCTTTCTTTTTAATGTAAATGTTGGAGAATGGAAGAAATCTTTCTATATTTAAAAGGTAGCAAAGACATTTATTACATGAGTATAAAGCTTCATTAAATTAGCTACTGCTTTTCTTAGAGTACTACAGTTTAAATGCTTGTTTAAATTACGACTTTTTGGGGGAGGGGCATGGAGACGGTCTCTCTACAGCTCTGGCTGTCCTGGAATTCACTATGGAGACCAGGCTGGCCTTGAACTCACAGAGATCCACCCACCTCTGTCTCCCTCCTTGCTCCCAGTGCTCAGTGCTCAGATTAAACACACACAGTGATGCAACACCACACCCGTCTCTGATTTTCTTGAAATCATTTGAGATACAAGTATAGTTTTTCCTCAATTTCTTTTTAAGTTTTATGTAAAATATGATAGAACATAATGACATTTTCCACTGGCCCTGTATTGATAATAAGTAGTCTTCTCTTTACCGTTGTACCTGGTGAGACGGTGAGGGAGACCAAGGTGGGACATTTCAGCCGTTTAGTCTGCATCTGTCACCTCTCACCCCCCTTGTACAGTTTTCCTTTTCTATCTGGAGTTCTTAGGCAGTCTGCGAACTTAAGATTTAAGTCACATATTTCTGCTGTGAGAATGTTGTGACCGACTACACTTTGCTCCATAGTTTGCTTTGTAGGATATTCCTTAGATTTTTTATACTCACAGAGAAATTATTGATAAAAACAATTTTGCTTTATATATAGTGTATCATGGAAATGTTACAATTTTTGTTGAACTAGGAAATACTTTAACAAATTAATTCCAGGAGGCTTAAAGCTCCCGTTAATAATGTCCGTATCTCTAAACCACTTCCATGTTTAGCTGTAAATATCTGCTTGTATTCATCTGAGGCCTGTATGTAATTAAAAAAGTCTTTTTATTGTTTCCCCCCCCCAGTGTGGTTTTTTTAAGTTAAGATGTGCATTATTTTTACTAGGTAATTAGCCTTTCTACTTCACATTAGGAAAAACGTGTAATTTCTTGAAATGAAGAATCGCGTTTATTTTGAAGCTATAATTTTCCTTTCTCAAGTGTTACCTTTTATTTTTGGTTTCTTATTCAAAGATGATAATTTAGTGGGTTAGCTGGTACAGTAGCACTGATCTTTGAAAAGGGGACTCAACTTCAAATCTGTAATAACCAAAAATAGTCTTGTGATATATCTGACCTCTTTTTATTTTTGTTTGATAAAAATAAATGTGCTAATTTAAATGTTTGCCAATAAATAAACTTCGATTTTATGAACTATTATGGGAGAGTTTAAATCTTCTGAACCAGAAATCATCTGATTATCTTCTAGGAATTTTATGGCTCTGCATTTTCCGTTTGGATCTGTGATCATTTCCAGTGTGTGTGAAGGTGTGTGAGTTTGTACGTGTACGCCTGCTTCAGCGCCATCTTTGTTTCCGCTTTCTAAAGAGATCGGCTGACTGTCTTTCTCCAAGCCTTTTCCTGGGCTCTTTATTCTGCTTGGTTGGTGTGTTTGTCTACTCTTTTGTCGACACTGTCTCGGTTGTTTATTGTAGTTTTATAGTAATTCGGAGTTGACTAGAGTCAGTCTTCTGTCTGTCTTTTTACAAGGCTTGGCTTTGGAGCCAGGCTGCCGGAACTCATGGGCCTGCTTCCGTGTCTTCCGGCCTGGGTTAGACCTGTCCACCACCATGGTTAGCTCCTTCCTTTTCAGCACTGAGTTGGGTGTTCGGAGACCTTGGCCTCCCTGTGACAGCGTGAGCATCAGTTTACCAGTGGCCACAGAAGAACTTGCCGACACTATTAATTGGCATTTTGTTGGGTCTGTAGAACAGGTTGGGAAGCACGGGCGTGTGGAAAATACTTCTGGAGTTCTGTTTTTGTTGTTTGGCTGTCTGTGAACACGGATGTCATTCCATTTATTTAGTGCACTGACATCTTCAAAGCTGTGTGGTTTTCTGCATCTAGATCTTGTACGTATGTTACTGTTTTATGCCTAAGTGGTAATGCATTTTGTTATATTAACGTGACATTCTGCAAGATTGTTTTATTGTTTATTCTAGGTTTTTGTTTGTTTCTGTTGTTTCCACACGAATGACCTTGCCAGCTGTGGACGGAGACATTTTCTATCATTCTTTCCAGTGAAGACGCCTTTGCTTTTCCTTGTTTTATTACATTAGGTAGGACTTTCAGTGTGATGTGGAAAACAAGACGTGGTGAAGGAGATCGTTGAGCCTTGTCCCTGATCTTCCCTGGGGAGCTTTAGTTTCTTGCCATTAATGTCATATTAGCTGTTGCAGCTTTAAAAAAGGAAGTAAATTCATTTGTGATAGTCTGTATAAACCTAGAGGACACTCTGCTAAGTGAAGGAATTTAGTTACAGAAGGATAAATACCATATTGACTACAGTTAATACTCTATACTATATTATTTTTATTTTTTGTTTTTGTTTTTAATGTGTGTGTGTGTGTGTGTGTGTGTGTGTGTGTGTGTGTGTGTGTTGTTGTGCCATGTGTATAGGTTTCTGAGAAGACCAGAAGAAGGCATCTGATCCCTGGAACTGGAGTTAATAGGCAGTTGTGAGCTGCCAGATATGGATGCTGGGAGCTGAACGTGGGTCCTGGGAACTGAACTAGGCTTTTGGAAGAGCAACCAAATGCTCAGAATTGCTGAGCCATTTCTCCAGCCCCAATAATGTATTTTTAAATACTTAGTAAATTGTAAGTATTGTCAACCACCAAAAATGATATTTGAGGTGATAATTAGCTTGATTTAATCATGTCAGATATACGCAACATTATTTTACCTGATAAGTACATATAATCATGACAAAATTATACTTCAGGAACATACATATAAAC
>CABHPR010130550.1:9980-51867 GCA_902168415.1 Peromyscus melanophrys
CTCTCTCTCTCTCTCTCTCTCTCTCTCTCTCTCTCTCTCTCTCTCTCTCTCTCTCTCTGAGTACAAGATGATGTGTGGACAGTAAATACATGAAAAGATCATTATTCATGCAAATTAAAACCAAGATATGCCAACATACTCTTACTCAAATGTGTACAATGACAGCATGTGAGATGAGTACATACTTTTTGAGGTATGTAACAGCCAGAATCCTTATTCATTGCTGAGGGATTGCAACGGGAACAGTCACCTTAGACATGCTTATCAGGTTCTTATAAATTTGTCCAGATCCATCTACAGTACCACACACACAGTACTCTGAATGCTTCAGGAATAGAATAGAATAGTACCACAACACCAAGAAGTCTCAAAATAATTTTTCTAAATGGAAAAAGCCAGACTCAAGTTTTTCCTTTCTGTTTCTTTTTTTTTCCCTTTTATTTGTTATGTTGGCTATTTTTTCTTTCTCAACTGGACACAAGCTAGTGTTATCTAGGAAGAGGAACTCCAATTGAGAAACTGTCTTCATCATATTGCTGGTAGGTCAGCAATTCAGTATGGTATTTCCTGGATTAATGGTGGATGTGGGAGGGTCCAGCTCACTGGGGGGGGGGTGCCGCCACTGGGCATGCTGGATTATATTAGCATGCAGTGCAAGCCATGGCCAGTTAGCAAGCTAGTAAGAAGCATTCCTCCCTGACTTCTGCTTCAGTTCCTGCCTCTGGGTTCCTGCCTTGGCTTCCACTAATGATGGACTATAAACCTGTATGCCAAATAAACCCTTTCCTTCCTAGGTTGCTTTTGGTCATGATGTTTATCACAGGAATGGAAATCTTATTAGAACAGAAATTAGAACCAGGATCATGGGCTATTATGACAGACCTGACTATGTTGTTTTGGAATGGAGGATTGTGGAATGGGGTTGGAACTTTTAGCTGGAAAACCCATTGAGTGCTAAAAGCTTAATGAGCTGTTGTGAGTGCCTGGAAAACAGAACTGCTGAGAGATACAGACAGTGGAGGTCTGGCTTGTGTATCTCAAAGGGAAACAAAGACACCATCAGGGCTGCTCCTGTGCTTTTTTTTTTTTTTTTAAATTAGGAATCTGCCAAGGCTATGGGATAAAAGAGCAGTAATGCTAAAGTAAAACCTTGGCTTTATATGGAATAGTTGATATTGGTTAGCTGATATAGACAAATCAGCTGTGGCTGAGAAGAGCATGAATGTGTCATCAAGAATAATTGGGGTTTGGGGCTGGGTGGCAGGACTGGGGTCCTTGAAGAGCCACTGGAAGAGGCCATTGATGAAGGTGCAGCCTCAGTTGCATTGGAGACACCAGCATATTGGAGAGTCTGGGAGACTAGGGCAGCAGCAGCTGTGTAGTGGAGCCAGCCTGAGACTATGAGACAAACCATGTGCTCTGTGAATGGCAAATCCAGAGAAGGGTAGCCCAAACGCATTTTGGAGTCCTGAAGATTGTGAGTCCCAGATACTGGAAACTGAGCTATTTATACTGTTGGAATTTTTGGTTTTACTTTGATTTTGTTGTACCTGTGTCCTGGTTCTTCCCTTTTCGAAGAGAAAGTATACAGCTATCTTTGATTTTAGAGGAATCCACAATTAAGAAACTTTGGGTACTTTAAACACACTTAATTTTTAAAGTGTTTGAAATTTTAAAGACTGTGTGACTTTGGAAGTTGTAATCTTTATATTAACATGACATCTTAGGGACAAATAAGAAAGGAAAGGTTATAGTTGAATAGTGGTGTATTCATGTGTCAATTTAACAAGGGGTCAATTGTGCTGACTAGTTTTATGGTCAACTTGACAAGCTCTAAACTTATTTTGGAAGAGATACCTTGATTGAGAAAATGTCTCCATCAGATTGCTGGTAGGCAAGTCCATAGCACATTTTCTTGATTAATGATTCGTAGAAGGGCCCAGTTCCCTGGGAAGATGGCCTTTTGTTTTACACGAAAACCAGATAAGCAAGTCATGGGTAACAAGTCAGTAAACAACATTCCTCCATGGCCTCTACTTCACTTCCTGCCCTGAACAGTCTGATTATGGACTGTAATCTGTAAGCCAAGAAAATACTTTGCTCCCCAAGTTGCTTTTGGTCATGATAGTTATCACAGCAATAGAAACCTAACTAGGACATTTGTCTTATTTTTAGTGTTTATTGTATGTTATTAGCTTTTTACCTTCATTTTTTAAGTTAAGTTTTTTCTTTAGTAGCATAATAATTTTATACCTGTCTGTAATGCATTTGTGTTACTCCCTTCCCCTACTCTTGATTATTTCCTTCCTATCACTAGTACCCTGTCTTCTCCTCCGGTCCCTTTCCCAGATTCATGACTTTCTTTTTCTTTCTTTGTGTGTGTGTGTGTGTGTGTGTGTGTGTGTGTGTGTCCTTTTTTTTTTTTTTTGAATTGAAAATTTGTGTTTCATGACCCCAGTTACCTTGACTTCCTTAATAAGGCCAAATTACAGGGACAAAAGACAGTTTCTAAGACTGGGAGAATAGATTGTCAATATAATGGTTGACCACTTTCCCTAGGCACCAGGAGGTATTAGAGTGGTGGGACTATTCTAGATCTTGGCTGTTGTTTGAGTATTAATCTGTCTGTCTTTCTTGTTTGTTTGACTATATCTGTTTATTTGTCTGTTTATCATTCTGTCAGACTATCATTTATCTATCATCTGTCTATTGATCTATCATCTATCTACCTATCTATCTATCTCTCAAGTATCTATTATCTATATCATACATATAGCATGTGGTTTTATATATATATGCATGTACATGTATGAATATGTATTTTATGTGTATGTTATACATTTTAATGATTTTATAATTATACTCCAAGAAGTTTGAATTTTATTATATTTGTCATACTGTTACTATTTATAGTCACATAAAATATTAAACATCTAGTGATAAACTTACTAAGTATGCCCAAGATATATTTATCTATATATTTCAGTATACATGCCATATATATATATATATATATATATATATATATATATATATATATATACTGAAAATTACAAAATATTGTCCAGATAAATTAAAATGGACCTAATATATAGGGCCATATTTGGCTCCTAATAGACCCTATATGGAATAATGTATTTCTCCCCAAATAAGTCTATGTAAAATCGCTGAAAAATCATTAAACAATTTTTGTGTTTGTGTAGAAATTGACCAGGTGATATTTAAATTCGTGTGGATTATGAGTAATATAACTAAATACAATATATAATTTCCAAATTACCTTGCATGGGAAGGAACTTGAAGGAGGAGTTATTATACCTTATTTCTGGCATAAAGATGGACACATACACCCACACACACTCATCATGAGAACCAGCGATACTACTCCCAGGTGTTTACCCACATGAAATGAGAGCATATGCCCACTAAAACACTTGTACATAAATGTTTGTAAAATTTTATTTGTAACAGCCATAAATTAGGGGGGAAAACAGATGTCCCTTTGTGGGTGAATGGACAATTATGTTAGATCCATTTAATGAAATACAAATAAACAATATCCATGCAGTATGTAAGAATGCATCCAAGTAATATTATAACTAGCAAAGGAAGCCATAAGGTAAAAAGTACCTAGAGAATACTGTGCTATTTCCTTTATGTGAGATGGTACCATATAAACTTGTCTGTGGGGACAGAGAAGCACTCTGTACCCATAGTGAGATTATGTGGCGATTGGATAGAGGAGAGGACAGGGCAGAGGAGAAGGTCAGTGTACATGCTTCATGGCTTGCTTATGATTTTGTTTGCATGGATATTGATGCTCATTAAAACTGTTAGATCTATGTGCTTATGTGCATTTTATGTAGTATGTTTTATTCTTCAAGAAAGTAGATTTTTTTTTAGAATAATTGCAACTTGTCCATTGTTTTTTAAGACTTGGGAAAGTGGTGTTTCTGTTTTCTCTTTGTTCTCCAGTGCTATGATGAAATTATTGAAGACATTTTTAAAAAGTGAACTACTTTTTCCCTTTTAATTAGCACAGTGGAAGCAGTGACATCATTTCAGCTGCTGTGTTTATTTTAGGAAAGTCTAAGAGACATGCAGAAGTAGTTTTAAGCCTTGTCATCAACATAGACTCCTAAAAGCCCAGAATGTTCTGAATATATTTATTTTTAATTTATACAAAACGGCTCACATGAATGAAGCCCCTAATTTTATGAATAAGAAAAAGATGGATTCATAATACTTTTCACTTTTCTTCAGAATATTAGATTCTGGACATATATTACAGGAGAAGGCAGACCACTTTTTCCAAATTTTGAGTTTTGAGGCAAGGTCTCCCTATGCAGCCCAGGGTGGTCTGGAACTCAGTATGTGACAGAGGCTAGCCCAGACCCCAAAATTCTCCAATTTGCCTTCTTCTGGTTTCAGTATGATGGGACTCTAGGCATATGTCTCTGCTTTTTGGTCACATATATTGACATGGGTGTGAGATTCAACAGGAATTCCAGTATCAAAAAGGGAGCCTTCTCCTTCTCTGCCTTGTAACTGTCCCCATCAGACCACAAAGCTTGACATTTGAAAGATAACAACATCAGTCATCCCTCGAGAAAGCCATGTGTCAGCAGGTCTTTATATCCCAAAGTTTCATTTGTATCAGTAGCTCATTTGTTTTAGTGAAAACCCTTCACACTAGACTGGAAAACCCTTTTTGATAGTGGTCATATGGCTTTGGATTTACAACCTGAAGGAAAGCAAGGAACGTAGTGAGGAGAGCCAAAGGAGAGGAGTGTTGTCTAGCGTGCTTCTGTCTTAGGTCAGAGGATATAGATCCGTCTTCTGTGCCTACAATGTGTTTAGCTTCCTTGAGTCATGTCTATTCTGGAATATGTCAAAACAAGCTGACTTGATTTTTTTGTTTGTTTGTTTGTTTTGTTTTTTACTGAATTGTCAAGTGTTGTGTAACGGAATTTTAATAAGCTGATTCCTGTTTTAGGTGAGAAAATGTGTTCTTATCCTCACACTACCTAGTATGCCCAGTATGTTTCTTAATCATGTTACTATAGAAACTTCTTTGAATCTTTTTTTTTTCTGTTTCTTTGTTTGTTAATTAGAAAACTGCTTGGTCGTTCATTATTGGCCTCACAATGCACAGCTTCTCTCCTACTACAGAAGTCTTTGACTACCAAGTCTGACATTCATTTTCTTCTAATTGAATGTTCTAGATGTGTGTACTTTTTCTAATTAGCTTATATTTGTGCCCTGACATTTAATTTATTTTTCTTTTAAGACAAAATATTTAGGAAGATTTTGACATCTAAACTATTGTGGTCTTGCATTTGCAGTTCCCCGAATGTGGTTTCTATGGACTGTATGATAAGATCCTGCTTTTCCGTCATGATCCTACCTCTGAAAACATCCTTCAGCTGGTGAAAACGGCAAGTGATATCCAGGAAGGAGATCTTATTGAAGTGGTCCTGTCAGGTAGGATCCTGTTTTCCATGTCTCTAGATTAATTATTTCTGTTTGAAGAAGTCTTGGACCTAGGTTATTAAGTAACATAAAACATATATAATGTACTGGTTTCTGTCATGAAATATGTTTTAGCTCTGACTACATGAACTTATTTTGAAAAGTCATGTCAGACAGTGAAAAAAAAAGGATCATGCATTCAAAGCCAACTTGAGGTAGAGTGAGTTCCAAATCAGATTTGGCTACATAAAAGAAGTCTCTTTCAAAATAGAAGAAAGGCGGGAGAGAATTTGCCATTTTTCCCTCCTAGTAATGACTCTATTATATATTCCTACTGTGTGCTTTCTCCCAGTCTCTAACACACTCACACCTATACCCATACTCACACCTATCCCCTCACTTACACTCACACCCACATTGACACATTCTGTTTAGTAACTTGAATGACTTGGTCAGCAGCACCAACAGTTATTGCTGTAGTGATGTTGAGGTGCCCATCAGGTCCCCAAATATCTAGAAGCCAATAGAGAATTACAGAAAGAGCTTTTGATTTGTTATGTAATGCTAAGACCAAAAGCAGGGGAGGTTGATGAGGTCTCAATAATTCCACGATACTATTTAACTCATTCCCGGTGATTGCTGTGTTTCTGTCTGCCCTACATTTGATTTGGGCCTTAAAATTCAAATTTTAAAAGTTTGAATTCAATTGCTATTAGTACTCTACCTATCCATACAGTAAAAGAAAATGGATGAATTTCACATTAAAATACAGCATCCTTGAACAACTGCTTCACCTGTTCTTGTGATGATGGGTGGCTGAGGTCATAACTATGTCTAGATTTTTATTGTTCATTTTTAAAAGTGGAGTCACTATTAGGAAACTGGGGTTACATGGCTCCTCCCTGCTCCCTGACTTTAGTGGCTGCTGTCTCTCTGACTAAAGGAAATCCATTGCTTCAGATTTTCTAGACTTCATTTCCTGGAGTTCTTTACCTGATCTGTGCTTGTCCGTGGGTGTCCTGATCTTCATTCCCTGTATCTGTTTCTTTCGTTTGCTTTGCCTTGTTTGCTTCCACTCCTGTTTTGTCTCCGCACATCCTCTACGTCTTGGTTATATGAAGTCCTCGTTTGCCCTACCTGCATTGGACAGCTCGTGATCACAAGATAAATTTTCATTTTACCAAAGAAATCATTTTCTATTGTTTATGTGTCTGGTAAATTGCTAAATAAAAATAATAAGCAAAAGCTTTGATGGTTTTTCATTAAATTTTCAAGCAATCATGTGCTTCTCTGTGCTGCCATTCTCTATGGATTTCTGGCATTTGCTTACTGTACCTTATCACTTAGAAGTATTTTTCTGAGTGTTCTTATACTGGATGCTAGGGACTATCTCAAACAAATCATTCAGAGAAATCATTTGTGGCATGTATTATTACCATAATTCATATTAAACTTGCAGCTACTCTGAAAATAAGGTATTCTGTTTTCTGACTGTAATTTGTGGATATTAATACCCAGGCATACATGAGGACTTTCTTTTTTCCCCCATGTTTTAATTTTTTTCTTATTCTTTTTTTAAGCATCAAAACATAACAAAATAAAATACAGTAAGATAAAATAAACCATTACATTGAAGTTGGACAGAGCAAACCAACAGAGGGAAAAGAGCCTCAAGAGCAGGCACAAGAATCATACCTACTTATTCACACATTCAAGAGTCTCAAGAAGTACTAAACTGGAAACTATAATATATATACTCAGGGTATCTGATACAGGCATGTGTAGGCTCCATGCTTGTTGCTTCAGTCTCTGAGTTTATATGAGCTTAGCTCAGTTGATTTGGAGGGTCTTATTCTCCTGGAGCCCTCCACTCTCCTTCTGCCTCATCTTCCACAGGGTTACCTGAACTCTTAGAAGAGGGATTTGATGAAGACATCTTATTTTAGAGCTGTGTGTTCCAAGGTCTCTCTGTGTGTGTAATGTCTGGCTATGGGTCTCTGTATTTATTTTTTAGAACCATTGCCCCAATATTCTAGTGTCTTTGGCATGGGAAGTTGCTCTGCACATTACCAAAAGAGAGATGTAAACACCAACCCAGCCACAAAACTTGTGATCTTCATTCTGTCCTGCTACAAAATATGCTAGGGCAATGGTGGCATAGAGCTTATTGGGGGAATTACGAACGAATGTTTGATTTGACTTAAGGCACACTCCATGAGATAGAGCCCACACCCGACAATGCTTGGGTGACCAAGAACCAGACACTAGATAGCCCAGAGACCTTGGGTAAAACCAAAGACTACTGGGCTTAAAATAAAAGTAACAATAAAATGATCCCTAATGATGTTCTGTTGTAGTCATAGATCGGTGCCTTATTTAGTCAACATCAGAGAGTCTTCCTCCTAAAGCAGATGCAACAGGACTTTTGAAAATTGGGTTTCTAAATTTAATTTCCTTTTCTCTCCATTTTACTTGTGTATATATGTGGTATATTCATATATACATATACATAAATACACATAGATAGATAGATGATAGATTCATAACTATATAGATAAGTAGATATCAGAGATGTAGATATTAAATTTTGTTTAGTTTCTTTCCTCTTACCTGTGAACTTGACAGGTATCACTGTCCTCCTTGTCCTCTAGTGATTAGCTCCCTAGGCAGGATCTCACAGCAGTGTAATTTAAAGAGGACAAATGAGACTTCCTAGGGCCCTGAAGGTTATGGGACATAGGATCTTGTCTCATATGTTCCATGTTTGATCCAGGCTGGAAATGAATGGTAGATTATGCTTCACCTATAATCCATGCCATTTCCTGGAGGTGTTCTTGAGGTTCACCTTCACCAGCACCACATCTTCTTTTTGACTGGTGAGTGGCATATCATTAATAAACTATGGGCATTTTCCTGTAGTCCAAAGTTTTCTTTAGTCCCGCCTGGCCCTGTGGTGAGGACAAATCTCTCCCACCTGCCGTCCCATAGCCACTTAAAAAATAATTACTCAGAAGCTTATATTAATTATAACTGCTTGGCCATTAGCTCAGGCTTATTACTGACTAGCTCTTACACTTAAATTAACCTATAATTACTATCTATGTTTAGCTACATGGCTTGGTACCTTTTCTCAGTTCTGCCTTGTCATCTTGCTTCCTCTGTGTCTGGCTGGTGACTCCTGACACAGCTCTTCCTCTTCCCAGAATTCTCCTCTTCTGTTTGGCCCACCTATACTTCCTGCCTGGCTACTGGCCAATCAGTGTTTTATTAAACTAGTGTACAAAAGCATTATCCCACAGCATTTTCCTCTTGAAGACTCTGGTTTTACCTTTAAATTTTATTTACCTAAATTGTCTGATTTTTTTCTTCCCACAATTAAATTTAATATTTTCCTTTGGTATAAATACAATGTTATATTTTTTGGTATATTTAATGTTTTACCATTGGAAATGTTTTCTCACATAAAATCTCTGCAAAAAGTGAGAGAAAATCTAGGGGAAAATGTAACTTTGAGAAAGGTTATTCATTTTTCTCTCATCTCACATCAGTGATTTCTCTTTTTTTGTGACTTCTGAGGTCTTTTATCATCCTCAAGCTGCTTTCTTTGAGAGTTCATAGTGAACCAGGCTGTTGCTGGCTAACTGGTTGGCTTTCCTCTTCCTCTCTGGAACATATGACTTCTTTGACTAGTAGGTTTTGACCCAGTGGTAAGGAAAATATTGCTCAGAAGTGGATGGATTGGGTAGGAAGAAAAAGAGGAGTAGCTGCATCACAGTGCCCTAGGATACACACCTGGCTTTGGCAATTGCTCTATGTTAAGAAATGGATTAATTTTAGACCCACTGTTCTGAAGCAGGAAATACTATATGTGGACATTTCTCTTGGCAACATCAAAGCCATGCCCCGGTCAAGTTAATGGTACATAACTGTGAAATAATGGTCATGGAATTCAGCTACAGTATTCTTCATGATGGATGTGTTATGGAAGCCTGATTATTTAGCCAGAGCAAATCCAATGGGTTACAGGACCATATTTACAGGACTCAGCCTTCTTGGTACATTTGTTTTGGTCTTCTCTAATAATATAGTTTTATGTCCATGTGCATGTGTCTGTGTTGTATAGATGCTTACATCAGGAAGAGTCACAAACAATATTTCCACAAATACAACCAGTTTGAAATCAGCTCCTTTGAACGTTTTTATTTCTTTATAATAGATTGTGTTCTATCTTCACTCTCATGGGAAGTTGCTTTCTTCCATATGTATTTGTTTTTGCCTCATGTTCAAAAGCCTCATTAAAAAGCCAGTGTCCTATTTGGAGATAAGGTGTTCCTGGCTTGGTCTCAGCCAGTAACACAGGAGCTGAATTGGAGGCAGATAGGACCATGTGTTAGATGTAAAATTAAAGAGTTCCGGGCGGTGGTGGCACACGCCTTTGATCCCAGCACTTGGGAGGCAGAGTCAGGCGGATCTCTGTGAGTTCAAGGCCAGTTTGGGCAACAGAGGGAGTTCCAGGACAGGCACCAAACCTACACAGAGAAACCCTGTCTCAAAACCTCCCCCACAAAAAAAAAAAAAGAAAAAAGAAAAAGAAAAGTGGAACATGACTTGAGGGGGAGCTAGAGCCACCCGAGAGTGTCAGCATTTTCTTCCCTATTCCTCTTGGTGTTCTTTTGAATTGTTCAGTGTAGTTGCCAAAGGAGTCAGGCCCTCCTTGAGTGATGAAGAACTCATTTCATGGACATAGAGTACCTGTAATTTTCTTTATGATTGGTTCAGTTTGTAATACCTCTGATGTTTGGGTATTTTGAATTAAAGATGCATCTTATGCTAGATAAAGTATCACACACATGAATAGGACTTGGAGTCTCAGGGCTTTTTTTTGGTTCTTTTTTGTTTTTTTTTGTTTGTTTGTTCTTTGCTTGTAGGTAAAGTGCTATGTACAAGATTGAGGGGGTTCTCAGAATCAGACCATCTGGGCTCATGCCTTTGCCTATTCTTGGCACCAACATCCTCATCAAATAATTTAATGATTAATGATTTCCTTGTCTGTGAAATGGCGACAGCCTACACTGTAGGTTGTCACAAAAATAGAGCAAACATGTAAAACACTCAAGAACATCCGTACCGTAAAACTGCAGTAAATGTTAGCTGTAATATTGTTTGCTTTTCGCAGCCTCTAGGCAGACATTCCCAGGGAGCCAAATCTGATAACTCTGAAGAATGGCAGGTTAAGCAAGATTTAAAAAGAAATTCTTAGAAGATTCATCAAAACTTTTGTACAACTTTGAAGCCATACTTTCCAAATTCCTATGTAAAATTGACTTTATCACAGGATGGTTTTAGTATCCCTTGAGTACCTACTAGGTCTTGCCTCTGCTGCCCTATACTCCTCCAGGTTATATCCGTGAAATGATTGGTTTGAAAATAGGTTTCTAGTCTCTATACTGAAGGCACCTCCCTCTCCTTTCATATAGAGCAAGAATTCTATCATTAAAAAAAAATGGAGAGTTAAGGGGCTGGGGAAATGGTTCATTTAATAAAATGGTTGTCGCATGAGCATGAGACCTGAGATCAGATCCCTCAGAACACAAGTAAAAAGCTGGACTTGGCATCATACATCTGTAATTTCAATGCTAGGAAAGGCAGGCTGGACAAGCAGATACAGGATGTTGGTTGGCAGATGAGAAACTACATCGCAGGAAATTAGGAGATGTGATTGAAGATGACACTCAACATTGACTTCTTGCCCTAATGCATGCACACATGTATATATACCACATACACCCAGAGACCAGGACAACTACTACAACATCAAAAACAACAAAACAACACACCTCAACTATACACACAAGGGGCAGGTATGAGAAAACTCTTTGCCATTAGACTGCATGCCTTTGAAACATGACATTCTTTAAAGCACATTGCTTCATTTGTCATGACTCAGGGTAGCAGAACAGTTGGAAAATTTATGCAATGCACATTTTAACCTCCCACCTTGTGCAGAAATAGGGATTGTGCTGGAGCCTGACACTCTACCACTGTTCACATTACTTACTCAGTTTAGAACCAATGAACTGAAATCCTTGAGGGCTTGTGTGAAAAATTCCTTCTTCAGTTAGATAAGCTGATATTTCCAGGAAGCACTGAGGGTATGTCAACCACAGGGGACAGCAATGAGCTTTCAGGATCCATTCACATTATCTTTATTATAGAACCACTATCCTCTTCTCTCTCTGAACAAATAAATGCTTAATGCAGCTACTCAGACTACAGCTGGATTAAGGCAATGCTGAAAGCTCTTGCTTATACAATATGTTGCAGCATACAGGTAGCTGAGGCAGGAGGATTGCCACAAGTTCCAGACAGCCTGAGCGACATATAAAGTTCCAAAATGATGAGGAAAATATAAAATATTAAATAGGATAATACTGCCACTGCCCAGCCAGGGTCTCCGATAACTTCACAACCCTGACTAAAACTAAAATCATGACTTAGTGACCCTGTTTTTTCTTAATGGTGCCTAAAACGTAATCCCCAAAAAACTAACATGGTAACATTGTGGAAATGACCTTATTTCTATTTAGAAAGTGTAAATGATTGACTCACATGGCATCATACCATTTACATGTCATAGAATGGTCTGTTGCTTCACATAGCTGGGTCTCTCTCTGAAATACCCAAGATATGAAACAAAGCTCTTGAGAGCAGTATTACAGGTCACACGCCATATTATACAATGAAAGTTGTATTTACTTTTCAGAAGTCAAAATTAATTATGGGTAAGATCACCCCAGTCCTAATGGTGTGAGTAGGTAGAGTTGTAAAAGCTCTGGGCTTTAGTACTCAGTGTATATTTTTTTGTGGCTGCATTTGACATAGAAATACTCCAGTCTGAATGGTGATTTTTTGTTTTTTTTTTGTCCAGTTTTACAGTTATCTGCAGGTATCTGAAAGTGTGGGATTACATGTTGTATGACCTTGGGGGTAAATTCTCATACTCCCCAGAGGATGCCTGAAACCATAGGTAGTACCAAGTCCTGTATAATCAATGCACTTTTCTAATACTTATATACCTATGATGAAGTCCAATGGATAAATTAGTCACTGTATGAAATTATCAGTGATAATTAATGATGGCAAAATTATTGTAATATCTTGTAATAGAATCCATGTGAATATAGTTTTATCATAATGTATTCACCCTTCTTATGATGTAGGAAGATGGTACAGTGCCTACATGAAGAGATGGAATGGGTGCAGGTGCATTTTAGGCTCCTGGGTAAGTGTGACTTGAACATAAGCCCCGAAGAAGCTTAACAATGGATCTGATGCTCAGGACAAGAAGGACACTTTATGATTCTATCCCACTAATCAGAGCATGGCATACTTGTATGCATATGAATGGTTTCTCCAAAATATATTTTCAGACCCTGGTTAAATACTGACAGGAGAAACCAGAGAAAGCAAAACTATAGACGGCAGTGGCGTTTATCCGTAGTTCTCGTAGGTATAGCATGTCTAGTCTCTTCTCTCTCCTTTATAACGATATTATTTTAGTTTTCATTACATCTTTAAAATTTCAGTACACCTATTTTTCTTTCTGTGTGTACCACACTAAACCCTTTTATGAGAAATAGACTGCCAAGGGCACTCACTAGGTTGTAATGTTTCCCCTTACTCCCAGCCTCCCACTTTGCCTCATTTGTGACCTCAGTTTCCAAGTGGTGGCTTGACATATTCTTTCCTTACTTCAACAGTCTCCTTGGTTTTAGCCTCATAGAGTGGATCACCCAAGGATGTAGTGGTGTAGCGGTACATTGTGTCTCCTCTCCCCTTGAGCTGTTTCAACATCCTGAGGCACAGATAGCATTTGCTCCATGTCAGATAGAGAAGAGGAAAAGCCTCACAGGGAATAGTTCTTTGAAGGCTTTATTTTATAGGAATTTTTTTTTGCATGTTTGCATTGTGCTTTGTGATAGTGATGATAGCAATGACGGTATAAAGACATCATTTGGTGTATAGGCGTCATATTTATGTTATAGCATACTGTATATAGCTTGATTTTGATGTCATCCCAAGGCTTTCATTTTAGCTTCATCTGAGACACACACACACACACACACACACACACACACACACACACACACACTGCTGCAAGTCACTTTGTTTCTCTAAGTCTTGATCCATCACCTGAGCTTGAGATTTCTTGAGACTAATATAAAGCATTCAATGTGTTTGTTGAATAAATGCTTAAATTAATAAAATGAACAAATCAATAAATGAAATATTAGATTGGCATTCTAAATATTACATTAAAAAAATTACTGCTGGCCTGTCAGACTTGCATCTCTATGTCTGACATCAGGTCCCCTTGACCTAATCCATTAGGAAAATTGCTATTAATATCATCAAACTAGCCTGTTCCTCTGGACTTTTGATGCCTTTTTAAAAAACAAAAAACAAAAAACAAATGCATTCTTAGATTAATTTATGGGGGCATATGATGTGCTAGGGCATATGTATGGAGGTCAAGGGACAACTTGCAGGAGTTGATTTCCTCTTTGACTGTGTCTGTTTCAGAAGTCCTTTCCATGTTGTTGTTGAGTTGATTATACTTTAGAAACTGTTTATTTGGAGGAAAGCAGTCCTGCTTTCAAATGATTGCAGTTAATTTCACACTATCTCACATGTAAAGTGTTGCCTGACTTTTAATCTGATTCTTGTAACCTGTTGATATGACCGTCATGTGACCAGGTAACCTGATTTGCTTTAGTCATCATTTTTGGTGCACCTTTCAGTGCTCAATTTACCAGACTTCATCAGTTTGTGAACTCTTGCCCATGGACTCCTGTGTCCATATTGATGCCATTTATGGTGGCCTTGGAGCTGGCCTCAGACTTCGGTTTCAAGTCAAGGAGGAATGAGGCCTGATGGCCTGAGGTTCTGGCTCGCCTTTCTTGCTGTTCTCACTGCCCTCCTGCTCTCCACACTAGCTCTCCGTGTCTTCATTCATCTAGCAGAGCAGCCTCTCTGCCTGAGGGTCAGCTGGCAAGACCTACAGGAAAAGCTGAGTCATATGCACCAGCACTGGAGTCCAGATCTCCATAGATCTCTGACAGTGTATATGCCATGGTTTTCAGCGAACATGTCAAGCTCCTCTGTTTGCACAGAACTAGCCTCAGGCTTAAGTCTTCACCATCTGGCAAGAGATAGAAGCCAGGGATCATAATGGCTCCTTCCCTTCCCTTGTCATCCATTACTGCACTGAGGACAGTATTTCAACTGCCATACAGCTAAACAGGAAGGGTACAAGGGCCATGAGAACCACACACAGTGGGCTTTTTCTTGTATTCTTTGGTCACTATGTATATAGAAATTCTCTACATTTTCTTCTCAGACTGACAGTTCATATATAGTAAGTCTTGTGTATTTAAAGGCAACCACATTAGGTCCTTGATGAATAACAGAACTCAGAGAACTTTGCATACATATAATTTTTCTAGAAAATATAATGGCTTTTCTTTTAACTAATAGCTGCCATTTTCACCAACAGAAAACAGTACTATTAGGTAGAATAGCTGAAGGAATCCAACTCACCCACCACAACCACCACCTAACCACCTGGCCCCACCCCATGCCCCTTGCAGAAATGCAGTGCCTGCAAGATCTCTGATATGACACACTGAGGAGTGTGTCAGGTGACAGTACAACATTACACAGTTATTTCCAAAGTCTCTTTAAGAAATTCTACTGCTACATTACCCTCTAATTTCCTTATACTATGACATATTTAGGCCTAATGGCCCACAGGACTCTTTTAAAAGAAAATGAGACGTGGTATTATTAAGACGTCTCAATTCTGAGGCTATAGAATACTTTTATAGCTGCAAGTCACCATAGTAGACTAATTCTATGTATTTGGCACAATATTTAATTTCTCCAAATTTCCTTAATTTCTTTTTATTTCATTGTGTGCATAGAGAATATACATACTATGCTTAAAACCATAGTTTTAAAGTGCTTGATTTTAATCTTCTGATGCCGCTATTTATTATCTGTGTAGCATTAGTGTTTTGATGACCAAGTTTCCTCATCTTAACTAAAGATTTTTTATAATGACAGTAATAACAACCTAGCATTCTACACTGTGCTGTGATACGTGGAATATTTACACAGTTTTAAATGGCTTTGTTTCTTGTTTTCTCAAATATTCTGGATATATATTGTGATCTATGGTAGGCTACAAAGCTATGTATGGTAATGAGATGTCAGTGATACAGTCAATGGATATTATCTGTTGGAAAATACAAATTTTAATTAAGTTTGTAAATCCTAGAACTTTCATTAAAACACATGAAGAGAAAAATATCATTTTGAAGAAAAATCATTTTTAATCACAGAGGCTTATTTTTTTCAGGAAATAAATCTGAATTTAGGGGAAATACATACTAGAATTCAGATTGCAATTTTTGAAAAGTATTGATGGGTATTGAATTTTATTATTTTCATTGGTTTGTATTGATCAATGTTATTTCATAGTGTTGTGTGGATGTATTCTTTTCTTAAACAGTGAAGATATATTTGAATGCTCCTTGAATTCTTTCAGTACAGTGATAATTCCCTTATATAGGAAAGATTATAACTTATACTTGATTTCCATATTCATTTCTCTGTTTGTCTCTCTGTCTCTTTCTATGCCAGACACATGGACAGACATTACACACACACACACACACACACACACACACACACACACACAAACACACCACACACTCACACCCTTGACCGAAGAATCTAGAGGAGAAAAGAAAGACCAAATTGTACATACTATTAAATGGAGTCATCGCAGCTGCCCATGTCAGCAGAAGCACATTGGAAATGCTACTATGGGGCTATCTGAAAGCTTCATGGGAGTGAATTATTTCTGCTTGAGTTAAAAGATGGTTCATCACTTGAAAAGCTGCCAAGTACCCTGGATTTGATGCTCCGTGATTGGTGCACAGTGTCTCAGCCATGCCACCGTCTGCCCAGCACTCTCCTGGTGGTTGGCATGCCATTTGCTTGCTTTTAACATGCAGCCCATATAAAAAAAATCTATCATAATCTTCCAAAATTAGAAATGCAGCTGCTTTAAGTCTTAACCAGCAGTGACACTATTCATTATGCCAGTGTGGGAATCAAATACAAAGATGTATTTGAAAAGAGCAGTGTTGCACCAGAATGTATGTGTGCCTCCACTTTCTAAAGTAATTCCCAACTATAGACACTCACAAGTGCTGACTTCAGGCTTAAAGAATGTACCAGTACAAAAATTATCTCCTTTACTGCATAGATTTTTAAATACAAAAATAAGGATTTGAACCAGCTCTGATTTTATTTTCCCTGTTGAGAAACAATTTCAGCCTTTTAGTTTTTAGAAAAATATAACTTTCCCACTAACCATTTTTCTTGTTTGGTTTTTATTTTGCTCAGAAGTTCTTGAGATTTTGATCATTAACACAGGTTAATCCCAAGAACATCAATCGTGTAGAGCTTTGAGATTTCTCAATTAGACAAAGCAATAATTGTTCGTTATTTTTTCCCTCTAACTGAAAATAGATTTTTTCCCTCCTGATTGTAGTTTCTCTTCCTCTATTCTTCCCAGTTCCTCCCCACCTCCCCTCCCAGCAGGATCTACCTCCTTTTTGTCTCTCCTTAGAAAATAAACCGGCTTCTAGTAGATAATAATAAAATAAAATAAGGTAAAACAAAAACTAACACATCAGAATAAGACAAAACAAACCAACAGAAGGAAAAGCACCCAAGAGAAGGCAGACACAAGGAACAGAGACCCGCTTGTTTGCACACTCAGGAATCTCATAAAAGCACTAAACCAGAAGCCATAGTATATATGGGAGGGAGAGGGAGGAGAAAAAAATATAAATAAAAAATAGATTATTATTATTTTTTTTAGAAAAAGAAAAGGGAAAACTCTGACAGGGCATTATGATAAAAGGACCCTCCAAAGATTCTTCCGAGGAAGAAGAGGTGGAAGAGGTCTCTCTAGTTAACAACACTCACCCTTTTCTCAGAAAACCTGATTTCAATTCCAGCTCCCACACAGTAGCTCACAGCCATCTGTAACTCCAATTCAGTGGATCCAATGTACTCTTCTGACTTCCACAGACTCTGCACATGTGTGGTACATAGACATACATACATGCATGCAAATCCTTGTACACATAGCATACAAATAAATAAATCTTTAAATGGTAATAATAGGCTTCTTAAAAGCAACAACAAAAGTAGGGAGTAGATTATCTTCACATGATAATATTGTGATATTGGAAGGGAAAAATCTAACTAGAGCAAAAAAATAGCCCTTATTTCACTGCATCGTACACAATCACATTGTCTAGGGTGACAGGAGTCTGGCACCAGTGAAGATTTGGATATATCACTCTGTCCAAAGACATCCTTAAATTTCAGTGACATCACATTCATGTTCAGAGTAGAGCTGGATAATTTGAAATTGCTTTCCTCTATTATCTAGTTATCACCATTCATAAATGAAGTAAAGGTCTACATTTAATTCAGAAGGCTATGTGTTAATGTTGACACTATAGGAGATTTTTCCTAGTGTGGATTTCCCACCTACAAGTTGTATTTATTTTTGAGAATTTACCCATGAAGACTGGCTTACTCCTCATTGATCCAGACCATGAAAAATACAACTAAGCATACATATACTGCAAAATTTATAGTTAATATGTGTTTATCATACATATTCATGAGAATGGATAACACTGATGGTGAAAGTTCGTTAAGGTTCTTAAAAGACAATCCATAGAAAACCTGGTTGGATTCACATTGTATGCCAATGTTGATCTCCCACTTTTAACACATGTATCGTGATATGATGACCACCCTAAAAATACTTGTTCATGATCAATAAGCTTCATAATTGTTTCTTATTTTTAAGGACTGAGTACATTTGAGGAATTCCCAAGTTAATGTTTTATGAATTAGTTCTTTTGCTGTACATGCAGTAGCTTCTGAACACCGAGGAAGGGAGCAGGGCACTTACCCCTGTGGAATTTTCTTCTTTCATCCCATTGTTTAGATTGGATCTGTTTCATAGTTGTGTGATCATTACTCTCTTAATTCCTTAATATTGCAATATAACCTGAGGGCATGTGATCTTCAGTTTAAAAGGCTAAAATATCCCTTTAAAAAAATATTAACTGGCATTATCCTACAATTCTTAGCTTTTTAGAAAATATTAGACAATGCAACATGATGTTATAGCAATTATGGCCAACCTTTAATGAAACATGTTTATTTAGTTCTAAGCCTTGATTGAGTCTCTTTCCTTCTTAATACAAGTACGTCGTGTTTATATATTGAGTCTAGTGGATTCATCTTGTCCTTCAAGGTAAACAGCAATCTCACGATTATCTCATGTGTAAATCTCTAATGTTGCTGGTTTTATGCTTTTAAAACATTCAGTGCTGAGCAGAGGTCTTGGTTTGCCATGTCTAAGGACTGAAATCTATTTTTGGTATCACAGAGTACTTAACATGCAGAGGAAGGAGGCTGCACAGTGCATCTTTCTGACTTAGAAATCTTGCTGCCCTCAGCTGATAAAACCATAGCAAGGGTGTCATAGTCAAAACCCAGTGTATTTTTGAGCAAGCTATTTTATTTCAGAGTAGTTTTAAGTATACAGAAAAGTAGCAACAACTGTGCACACAGTTCATGTTGCTCAGATTCATTCTCCTCTAATGCTGTCTTCATTATTATCATGTGCATCTGTTAAAATGAGGAAATCAGCATTGGCATAGGATGTGAATCCACCCAGTTACTTTTATCATTCCCCGTTTCTATCTCAAGACTGTAGGTAGCAGCATACCAAAATGCAATGAGCTGTCCTGTCTCCTCTGGTCTGTGACAGTTTCTCGTGCTTTTGATGTTTCATTTTGAATGTTTTGATGTTGTACCAGTCCTTGTTGTGTTTGATTTATTTGTTTGTCCTTCTGTGACCTTGAGGACAACATACAAGATATCCTGGAGAATGTCTCTCGGTCTGCTTTATGTGATTGATTGTTTATGATTAAACCAAAGTTGTGTGTTTGGGGGAAAGTAGCCTAGGGCTGTAATAACCTTCCCATCACATCTAGGATACATGATAACCACAGAACACTGTTGATGCTTAAATTTAATCACTTGGCTATGTCCATTTTTGCCTAGTTTCTCCAGTGTAAAGTTATTGTTTCCCTTTTAAGGAAACAGATTCTAAGACCAACAGATTCTGGAGACAGAAATTGCAAGTTCCAGGCTTTGGGGAAGTGAGCCTTTGTTTCCTTGTATTTTCTCAAAAGCTGATTTTCTCTCTTTGGTATTGATTTTACTGCCTTGATTTACACAAATCTTACTGCTTTAGTAATATATTTTATCTTTTGCTCAACATATAAGAGAATATAAATACAGACATAAGCAATCTTAAGAACCAATTCTGAATTTTAGTGACTATTGGTATAACCAACTGTGAGGATCGCTAATTTTATGTGCTATCTTTCCTGGGCCACAGGTGCCCAGATACGTGGTTATGCATTGTGCTGAGCATGAGTCTATTGCCATATTGAGTGAGGCAGATGGTCCACCCTAATGTGAATGCATATCATCATATCCATTGAAAGGCTGACTAAAATGAGAGGCTGGGCAAGGAAGAATTTACTTATTCAGCCTCTGTTATATGCCTGGGCCTTCAGCCTTCACACTTTGGTCTTGGCCTTGGACTTCAACTCTGCTACTGGCTCACCTGGTCTAGAGATTGCTGAATGAGATTCTTCGACCTTCAAGTACTCCATAATAGTTTGTGTCAATGATTAGAATAAATTTATATTGAATTCAAATCTATTGTACCTATTTTATCTGCCCTCTCCATTTGTCAATCTGATCCCTGCTTGTTTGTCATCTGTCTGTATCTATTCTGTTGGTTTTGTTTCCGTGGAAGCCTAATACATCAACCATTCTACTAAAGAATGACAGAAATATTATAAGCATGGAAAACCTCTGTATGCTCCTTTCTAAGCTTTTTGTTATAGTCTTAAGAATCATGATGATCATTTCCTTGCATTTTTATATGATGAGACTTCTTTAGAAATTTTATAAATTTATAAATTTCTTTATCAATTAGATTTTTTGTGGAATGGTTAAGGTGGTAAATGTTGTAAGTTACTAGTTTTATACCTTTAGTTTTCCAGTAGATTTCAATTTATGCTTTTCTTTTATTTTGGGGGAATGGGTTATGTGTTTTTCTTACTTCTTTCCTGTTAGTAATATTGAAATATACTCTCATTACTGAATAAGCTGACATACCCACCAACTTTACTCTGTAATTAATGTGCTTCTGAAGCAGATGCTAATCAGCAGGTTTTCTCTAGATCTGAATTTACCACAAAGAGAATCTGCTTAATGACAGTTTGAAGTATTGGAATGATAATTGAAGGGACAAAGTAACTGAATGCTGGTGTAAAGGTTGATATTGCATAAAAGCTCATATTCCAATCAATATATATATGCTACGATCCTACTTTACTACATGCTAAACGGGTTTAACTTTCTCTCTATTTACAAACTTAATGATTCTTTAAATATGAATATTCTAAATTATGAGGATGTTTGATTGTGTTACCTTTCTGAAACCAAAGACTATTAGAACAAAACATTTAGGTAACTTCTAAATTGCATCATGTATACTACATACATTTTTAAGTTTTAAAGATCAATTGTATATCCACTTTAAACAATAGTTATATCACAAAATAATGATTTTTCATTATTCAAAGCCTAATAGTTATCTCAATTTTCTATTTCAACTTAAATTCTGCCAGTGAAACCCTAAGCTGTCTAAATTCCATTTTATTTCCTCAGAAATATCCAATTCCTCAATGTTCCCCCTTTTTTAGGGATCTGTTTTCCTGTTGTTTCAACCATTCGTTTGCTTAGGGAAAAAATCATGTACCTACTTGATTTTTTTCCATTTTGTGAAAATTTCCTCCTAATGATATTTTACCTGTTTGAGAAAGGTTTCACTATCATAAGTACAATAAACGTCAGAATGATTAACAGAACTTACTAAGTCGTACACCTACGTGTTGTGGATACGAGGTCAGTTTCCTTCTCCTTTGATGGTCAGCTAGAGCTGAAGTCACAAGATGTCTGCATTTAATAAGAAAGAGCTCTGGTATCAGACATGTTTGACAAGTCTTGATTGATTCAATAGTCTCTTATTCTGAAAGATAAACTGTATGGATTACACATATTAGTGATTAACCTTGAGTTACCAATAATGCATTCATGTTCAGTTAAGGAAAGAAATAAAGGCATTTTTCTCTTAGAGACATTTAATGAAGAGTGAGTACATATTTGAATTCTCTACTCTATACTCCCTGTATCTTTCATCTCCTGTTGTATGTTGCATCAGTTTAAAACTGTGCATGCCTGAAGGCTGTTTTGGGCATCTCTCCCTGTGTCCGTGTCTTCTGTCTATCTGTGTCAGTATGTGACTACCATTCACAAAGGGCTTCACTCTGTCTTTATTGAACAGCATAGAAAGCATCAAATGGGGAAGGGATGGGATAATTTACAGAGATCTTTAACAGAGTTTTATAGGGGATTAAGTCATTGACTCCAATTGATCCCAAGTGACCCAGACAACGAACATTGTTTATCAACCAATATCCTTAAATATTGCTGTCAAAATCTATGTTAAATTTTAAAATCTTGCTTTCAACTCTGTATTTGTTGTTTTCAGTAAATTATACACATGCATTGTTCTGGGTGAGGAACATGGAAGAGTACATAACAAGATTGCAGCTGTTCATTAGCTTAGGCTATAAATGTTGGCTACATGGGAAACCCAAGGCAAGTGAGGTTAATTATTACATTTTTTTTCTTAAAAGCAGTTTAAACAAACAGAGTACACAGTAGGCTACCTGTCTTAACTCTTAAGTGATTTTAGATTGTATTATTAACTTTTGCTCTGAGGTTCAGCAAAAGTTCCAGTCTCTTAGAACATAAGAGATATTTTCATAATATTGCATCATCATGGTGAACCCTTTGGGACAGCTCTTGTTCCTCAATAAACCTGGAATTCTAGTCTAGGAAGGAGTATCAACATTCTGGAAGTCAACAAAGACTGACTATAGAGCTCAACACTTAGAGAAATATACTTACATCATGAATTAGTCTAGTATATACAGACATAGTGCTGAGACCCAGAACTTAAGAAGCACCTGAGATGGAGGGTATTTCCTAGTTAAAATATGGGAATCATTAGCTTGTTTTTGTTGCCTGTGGGGAGAAACAGAGAGAGGTAGGTGATGCCATAAACCATATTTTTTCTATGTGGCTATAGTTTGCTTTTCATTAACCATAGAATATAAGTTCCAGAAAGCAGCTATGTTGTCTCTCTTGTTTTTTCCTGTATTCCCAGTCCTGTAACAGAACTTGAATACCTGCAAATAAAGTTATATAAATGAACCTACAAGTTCTGTTGAAATTATTATTTCTAAGTATCTGTACCCTTTACCATTTGCTAGTTAAGATGTTATAGCTTCCTACCTTTATCACTGGAAACCAGTATTACTATTGGTTCCCTTGCCTCCTTCTTACCCTTTCTTTTTACCATGAAGCTCTAGAAATATCAGTAGTCCAAAGTAGACCATGCTATTTCTCCATCTAAGACTGATGGATAGCATGATGACAAATCGTCCATCATGAACTAAGAAATTGCTGGTGACTTAGTTTCTACTTGTTTCTCCAGCCATGTTTCTTTTTCTCCTGTTCTCTACCTATTCTAGTATGTTAGCATGTGGAACTTCTTGTATTATTTCCAACCTGTTACCATGCCAACTTGTTATAATGTCTTATTTGTAGTGCCTTTTGGGACCTTCTTATTTTTTGTCATGTACTGTTTGAATACTAACCCATCCTCTTGTGATTCCTCCTCAGCTAACTTCTATTCATGTTTCATGAATCAGCATATATATCCTCTTCCCAAGAGTTATTATCAGAAACAAGTTTGAGTCAGGCAGCCTTATCTATGAGGTGCTGCCCTTAATAAAATTCATCACACTCATTGGTAATCATATGATGGCCTTAAGGTTTATGATACTCTGTGAAGACAGAGGCTGTGTTAGTATTAGTATTTTAAAGCTATTTTGTAAAGTTTTTGTGAGATACTATACAACACTCGAAGCATTTACCTTTGCTCTTTCTTATCATCCTGTTCAGTGACTTGCAATGTCTGTAGATTAGTATTTCTAAACAACTCTTGTTGGGTATATTGAATTTACATATGATTGTTGACATGGCACTCAAGTCAGATTTGAGCTTAAATTTGATGTGGATGATAAGCATTTTACAACATAATCATTATTACTTGTCAGTCCAAAGAGAAAACTTATTTAAATGGGTGTTTGTGTGGCTTTTGAAAATCCATAACTTGAAGTGCATCTAGCAATAAAGATGCTCTGGAAAACATTAATCAGTAAATATATCAAGAATAAAACCATATGTAATAAATTTCTTTTTATGTCCTTGGAAAGTAATTTTAAAAGATAAATAAAGGATTTGAATGGTGATGTTTCCAAAGAAGGTACACAATTGACTAGCAATCATGTGAAAAAATGATCAACATCATTTGTCACTGGATAGTGCAAGCCTAAACCACAATGGGGCATCCATTCCCTTGTAGGCTGACTATACTCACTTAGATGGACAATAACAAGTTTGGCAGATTGTGAAAAAAAATTGGAACGCTCACAAGTTGCTGATAGAAATATACAAAAATGTAGCTGCTCTGCAGGAGAGTTTGGCTGCTTCTCAACAGGTTTCCAGCAATAGAACTCTTTCCCAAATAGCCAAATATTGAAAACATATGTCCACTGAAAAACATGCACACAAATGCTCATGCTGGCGTTATTAATCATAAGCAGAAGGTAGAATGAACAGAATGATGATTACCTGATAGAGAAACAAATTGTGTATATTAATTCAATGGATTATTAAGCTGCCATAAAATGAATGAAATAATACCGTATCTGTAGCAGACTAATCCTTGAAAACATGATAAATCAAAGACACCAAGCATAATATACATGGTAGGTATACTGAAGAAAATTATATAGAGTGATGAGAAATGACATCTTGATACTTTGTTGACTCTTTTAGGGTGATGAAGTATTTGAGAATTGAATAGTAGTAATGATCCAGTAAGCTGATGAATAGATTACGAAGTATTGAGTTGAAAACTTTAAATGGGTAAAATGTATAGCATGGGAATTATATTTAAATAAAAGTAAAGAAAGATCAAAGGATAATTTGGCCTTAATTTGTCCTTTCTGTTCACTTAGAGAATAAGAGAAGATTATACAAAACACGAGGGATGTCATATGCAATCATAACTTTCAAGTGCTTCAGACATATAGACTACGGGGAGTGGAGTATCTAGAAGTGGAAATATGCTTTGTTCCTGAGGACTCCTTTTAGGAATGTGGTTATTGAAGTTCTCCTCTCTTAGGAATAACATGTCAGTCTGAGTAACTGAGAGGATCTTGCTGTTGTACCGTGCAGTTATGAAGTACAGTATGAGTTTTTTCCTTGCCAAGGATTTCCCTGCTGCTGCCAGTGCCAGGCTCTCTGCTGATGTGTGCTTGTGTAGTGGTGGTCTTCATGTGATAATATCACATCTCTAGCCTTGATAGGACAAATGTTTTGTGGACAATGTGTGCATTTCTGTATGTGAGAGTGTGAATATGGAATATACATTAAATAGCTCTTGATTCCAGTATCTGCCATTTCAGCAGATTTATAATTTTCCAGTAGACATTTTTATTCAAAATATAGAGAAGCAAGAACTCACTTAAAATACCAAGTAAATGTGCATTAATATACACCTTATAAATTTGAGACTTAGAGTCTTTTTAAGACAGAAAAGAAGTTACTGTAGAAAGTATACAGAGGATCCCATGTGCTCTAGATATTTGTGTGCAAATAGGCTTAAGAATTGGAGAATGTGATTGTATGGCTGTGAGCCTTGAAGTCAAATGCCCTTGTGATTATCTGCCCGCTTGTGATTTTTTTCCTTCATATTTATTAGTTCTTTGAGGATTTCCTATAAGATATTTTGATCATACTCACCTCTTTCTCAACTACTTCCATATCCCATCCCTGCTTCCCTATCCAACCATGTTTATCTCTGCTTGTTTTAAAACCCATTGATCCATTTGCACTGGCAATATACTTTTGAGTGTGTGGCTGTCCACTGGAGTCAGGTATCAGGGGCTACACCCCTCAAGAATAGTGACTCTCATTCCTTCAGGGATTCTCAGTTGCAAGTAGCTCTTTAGCTAGTGGTAGGATGAAGTGCACAGTTTCCCTCTCCATGCTTGGACTTGTCTGGAATGAGCTTGCTCAGGTCTTGTCCATGCTGCTACAGCTGCTATGAGTTCATATGTGGAGCTGCCCTGATCTTTAGGTTATAGTTCTCCAGTAAAAAAAACAAAGTCCTATTATTCAAAGTAGGATAGTATGTTTTGTAAATTAGAATTCTATTTTGACAAGAAAGGTTTAGAAAGAGTATATTTAACTAGATTCTAAATGCTCTTCATCCAGGTGCAAAGGATGGGTCTGTTTTTATTTCAAATGTGACAGGCCATTCCATAGGAGTTGAGTTGCCTTTGATTGTGTTTACTATTCCTTGGGGTCCCATGTGAGTGTTCCAAAATTACGCTGTTCAGTTTTGTGTCATGCATCATGTTTTATAAACAGGTCTTCCTCCCAGTTTCTGTCAGATGAAAGAAGGAGCATAAATTCTTCATTTAGGCACATTGCCTCAACCTCAACCTTCACTACTATTTCTTATCTAAAAGGTGTGCCCTGTGTTCTGCCGAGAACTTTCAGATGAACTGCTTCTTATCATAAGGAGTACAGGATCTGTTCCACTAAACATTTTGATGCTCAGAATTCAACAGTAGATGAAGTGGTCAGCTTCTCTACTCTATTGTTACTTCAGAATATGAACAACTCTCTGTATGCTTTGGTATCTGGAAGTGGTCATGGTTCTTATCTGATAAGACCTTTGCAATAAATATTCAAACCTGGACTCATAGAAAAGGGTCTGAGGATGGCTTGGATCCTTGTGATTGCAATATCCCCTGTGACATTTTTTCTGTCTCCTTTATGCTTGTCTGTCATCTCGTCACCCCTCAGAAGCAATTACACACACATATTTGAGCATTTAGGGTCTAATATCACATGAGAAAATGTAAATACCCATCTACCATTTTCTTTATGTGAACATCTTCTCTTTTAACTTTTCACTTTGTGCTTTTTAATTTCTCATCTTCTGTTGCTTATATGATAATTCACAATTTACAATTCACATTTGTTATCTAACTCTGAAGTTGCAAGTTAGTATTGATGTCTTTTTTTTTCTTTTTTCTTTTTTCTTTCTTTTCTTTTCTTTTTTTTTTTTTGGTGTAACACATAACATCATATATGAGTTAAGGTCATTGGAAACAATATCCTGTATAGCTTGGATGGGCCACAGGCTGCAGCATTCCTAGACATTCATCTCCACATGTCCCAGTACAGGCCCAGCAGAGATGAATTAGGTTCCCTACAGTATAAAAATCATCAAGTACAAAGGAGATGTCAGCCTGAGCCCATAGTCTGTAGGCAAAGTCACACACATTATAATAGGTTTTACATGGGAGACAATGGGAGACTTCTAGATGTAAATAGGAGAGTTTCTTTAGCAGAGGACCTATAAATGTAGATGAGGTAACTGAAGGAAAGGCATAGACAAAGAACAAGGAAAAACCCCAGGGGTAGGAGATGTAACAGATTTGACCACCCTGCAAAGAGAATCTTATAAATCCATCAAGTAGAAACTACCCAGGCTATGTTACTTGGTTAACCTCAGTGCATTGAAAAATCAGGAAAAATCCTAAAGGACAAATGAAATCTATCAGCCTGGAGATGTAAAATTGTCCTTCTAAGCATGTTAAAGGGATTAAAACAGAAAAATTATATGGATTACTTGAGAAGGAATCATAATGAGAACAATATTGTATACTTTTGAGATATTATCAGAGTAGTATTAAGAGAGATATAGTCTTAAGTATATTTTAGAATGCAAAAGAGTTTAGAAATATTGAATTAACTGTTCTGCTCAAAAGCATCTAAAGTAAGATGAAAAATATTAAAAACAGTCCTGCAGATATTGTGCATAATTTTTCCAAAATATTTGAAAACCTAGTAGAGCTTACCATAAGAATAAAGGATACTTTAGTTTCTAAAAAATGTATTAATGTAATTTCCTATGTTTATTGATTAAAGGAACAATCAGTGTGATCATCAATGGGTGCTAGAAAAAACTGTGTCTCCATTTGTGAACTAGATCTGGAGAAGTTAGGAATGAAATTCCGCAACTTAGTATGCTATAGTTTTAAAAGCTACATGGGGCATCTTATAATCATGAAGAGAGAATTTGTTTCCTAAAAGTTTGAAATTACAAGAAAAGGTAGAATAGAGTAGCAAAAGTTTTGTAAAATTTTGTGCAGAAGGTCTAGGTAGGCCAGCAGAAAAAGATTGTATGTCAATATAGAAAGAAGAAAAATGATCACTAGTTTTCACTATAAAATTTTGGTCATTAGTTAGATACAAGAAATTCAGTTGAAAAGCTTAAGGTGATGACAGATGTAGAAGGAGGTTGAGAATCATCAGAGAAATGCATGAAATGCTTAGGAATGAACCGTGGCAACATCACCTTACCCAGGTTATATATTAAAGGAAGAGCAGAGATTGTTCATCAGTCAGGACAGCCCTTATACATTGTTGATGGGCATGTAGGTGGTACAGCAACTGTGGAAATCAGTGTGTGAAGATCTGAGCATACAGTTCACAAAAGAACTAAGATGATTAGAAAAGAAATCATTGATCTTGTCTGTAGCCTAAGAACTTCATATGAATCTATCATCTTTCTTCCTGCCATATGGACAATAATGAAGAGGCCAAGACAATACTGATGATAAGGACATTTCCATACACATGTGCAATGTATTTTGACCATGTTTCCCTAACCCTGTGTTTCTGTCTTTTCTCTCCCATCCGCACCCTAGTTATTCTCCTCTGTTCTCTTAGACAGTTTCACTTTTGCCCTCATGAATTATATACACGCATGACTTTATGTATCTATGCAATGTAGTGTCTGCAAATAAGAGACAGAATATGCTATTTACCTTTCTGACTGCGACTTAATTTGCTTATGTCTTGGTTTGTTTACTATAGTTATGCCCGTGATAAAACAGCATGACCCAAAAACAACTTGGGGCAGAAAGAGTTTATTTACATTCACAGGTTATAGCCTGTCATCCAGGAAAGTCAGGGCAAGATTCTGGAGGCAGGATCTGAAGGAGAGGCCATGGAAGAATGCTGCTTACTAACTTGCTCAGGCTGCTTTCTTATATTCATCAGGATCATCTGCCTAGGAATGGAACTGCCCACTGTGGGCTGTACATTGCCTTATCAATTACCAGTCAAGAAAATGTTCCACAGATTTGCCTACAGTCTGATCTGATTGGGGCATTTTCTCAATTGAAGTTCCCTCTTCTCAGATGACTCTAGCTTGTGTCAAGTGGACATAAACCAACCAAGAAAGTTTAATATGATGACCTGCGGTTGCATCCATTTTTTCTGCAAATGACATAACTTCTGTCTTTTCTGTGGGTTAATTTCAAATATACTTTTTTCAGATATCATGAAAACACTGTAGGCTGAACATTGCAATTTACTTCGAAGGACAGTTCAGGCTATTATTGATTTTGCCCTTAAAATCAACTGGACCATGATTCAGTTCTCTGTGAAAACTTCTAAGGTAGCAGGCCATGCTATCACACATCTCAAGCCTTTCTAGGAGGCCCAATCATTATGAAACAACTCTAATACATGCATACAGAAAATTTTGATGTTCGTTTCCAAGGAGGAGGACCAATACTCAAATCTTCAAGAGGAAGGGTTTTCCTCTTGAAGAACTAGAAAGAGCTGCAATGGCTGGGATTTGAACTGAAGTGACAGCTTGAAAGGTGGGAACTCATTCCAGGCTGTCCTTCCCATCCAGGGTTTCCCTTGATCATAGAAGCACTGCTCACATGTGAAGTTCACAACAGAAATAAAACAAGGTCCTTGCAAATATTTTATTTGTGTCTTGTCATCCCCAATGTAACTTGATAAAGTTTGCCTCATAAAATTCAAAACTATAAAAATCAATTATGTGTAAGTAATAAAGACCCCTTGATTTTTTTTTTGCACTTTTCCTTTAAAAAAATTATATGCTGGAGAGCCATGCTTACTGCACTTAATTTCAGTAATTTTAAACATTTTGGATCATATCTTATTATCCAGATAATAGTAATTAGAAACTTTATTTATGTTTCAAATGTCATTTCCAATTTTTTAAAAACCTAGTTTCAAATATCCCATCTTTGAAATGGGGAAACATTAGGTTAGTGCTGGGAATATCTGTGCACTGACAGATCCTGTATGAATACCAATGACAGTTTGTAGGAGAAGTTGAAATCTAAGGTGTAATCAGGAAAGCCCATCTCAGCAATGCATATTCAAGCAGCTCTTGTTTTCCTGTGACTTTTGACCTGAGCTACTTTGCCAGTGCATCCTGCACCTTCAGCTATTGCTCTCCAAGACTTGAACAGGCATTTATTCTCAGGTGTTCTGTCTTCTCTGGCATATAAAATTACAGGCTTCTTATATAATATCAAAAAAGTAGAAAGCTGTGGGAGTTATACAATTTCATTATGTCAAACAGAAATACATTAAATTGTACTGTTTGTTAAAGTTAAAAATATATTCGCTGCAATTGCTGAAGAAATTCAAGTATAATAATGTCAAAAGAGAACTGAAATATTATTTAAAATGCTTTTGGTTCAATTCATGGAGTAAAATTTCGGATTACATCTTCTGTGCTTTCCCCCTCAAGGTGTTGTACATACTGATTTTAAAAGCGTGATTGTTTGCATCATGGAGCCATGCTGCTTTTGAGTTGGTAACTTTCCTGAGACATGAAGTCTAGAATGACAGTCACAGCAAGTATTCCTGAATGAAGTGGATGGTCTCAACCTCAGAACCTGGTGATTCTGATGAAATTTTAAATCTTCATTCAAGCATTTGATCTTCTTTGCACACGTCCATTTCTGCGATAGAAATACTAGGAGTTTATCGATGTTATTCTTCATTAATGTCATATAAGAGCACATACCCCGGGGAACCAGTGTAGAAATAGTTTCAGGAAGATGTATCAGTAGATATTAGTTCCTAAGACCAAGATTTTTAAAATTACAATCAGAGAGGTAATGAATTGAATCTAGATATATCACTTTTTCTTTGACAGTGTGTTAAAATATAGTTAAAAACTATCTGCAGATATACCTACAGATATATATTATGGGACCAATAAAACTTTTTTTTTAGGAAATAAGGTTGGATGATCTAAAATTTGAGATTTTGCCTGAAAATTTGGATTAGCACAGCCCCCCCCCGCCCCTGCACACACACCCATACTGACAGTCACCTCCTGGAGAAGGTGGCCTCTTTTCTGACTGTTGAATTCTTTGATCACAAGCACCTCCATTCTCTATTGTCCTCCTTTTAGTAAAGTTCAGAATCATTTACAATCCAGTTTTGCAATTTGAAAATTATGTCTCTCATAAACCTGAAATATTGAACAAAATTTGTGTCTCTTCAAGGAATAACAGGAAAAAAATGACATGCGATATTGTCAGTGTTTCTCAACCTGGGGGGGTCGCAACCCTTTGGGGGTCATGTATCAGATATCATGAGTATCAGACATACATTATGATTTAGACCAGTAGCAAAATTACAGTTGTGAAGTAGGAATGAAATAAGTTATGGTTGGGGGTCACCACAACATGAGGAACTGTATTAAAGGGTTGCAGCATTAGAAAGGTTGAGAACCATTGTATTAAGTGAATGTGTCAGGATGATATGAAGTGGCCCACTCTGCTTATTTCAGTTCCTCACACCTTAGGAGCAAGCAAAGTACTCAGTAATATTCACTGTTTCAAAATTCATGCCATTCATCTGTCTGTCAGAATGTTCAGAATTACCAGGCAAAGGTAATGCAGATATAAGACAACAGATACACAAGGTAGCTCAGTGAGTAAGGGCATTTGCATTCACTGAGCCTGAGGACCTGAGTTTGATCCCTGTAAGCCACATAGTGGGAAGAATAGAAACATAGGCTAGTTGTTCTCTCTAAACATGCACTGTGGCAGATGCTTGCACACGCGCGCACACACCCACACCCATACACTAAATAGGTAAGTAAGCAAGTAAATGTAAGGAAAAAAGCACTAGTGGTAGATATTGGAACCAGAGGCAATCTTGAGAGGGGTCAATGTAGCTAGAGTTTTTCTGGCCCTGCCTGGCCCACAAGTTTGGACAAATCTCTCTAACCCACCAGTCCCGCAGCAGCTCAGAACCAACCAAGTAAACACACAGAGACTTATATTGTTTAAACTGTTTGGCCTAATGGCTCAGGCTTCTAGCTATCTAGTTCTTACATCTTAAATTAATCCATTTCTATAAATCTATACCTTGCCACGTGGCTCGTGGCTTACTGGCATCTTCACACGCTGCTTGTCATGGTGACAGCTGGCAGTGACTTCTTCACTCAGCTTCCTGTTCTCTTAATTCTCCTCTGTGATAGTCCCGCCCATTGCTGTGGGATGGTCTGTATGTCAAATTGCTCTGATTGGTCAATAAATAAAACACTGATTGGCCCAGTGGCCAGGCAGGAAGTATAGGCGAGACTAACAGAGAAAAGAACTGAGAGAATTCTGGGAAGTGGAAGGCGGAGGAGAGAGACACTGCCAGCCACCGCCATGACAAGAAGCATGTGAAGACGCCGGTAAGCCACGAGCCACGTGGCAAGGTATAGATTTATAGAAATGGATTAATTTAAGATATAAAGACAGTTAGCAAGAAGCCTGCCACGGCCATACAGTTTGTAAGCAATGTAAGTCTGTGTGTTTACTTGGTTGGGTCTGAGCGGCTGTGGGACTGGTGGGTGACAGAGTTTTGTCCTGACTGTGGGCCAGGCAGGAAAACTCTAGCTACAGCCTATACTTTCTGCCTGGCCACTGGCCAATCAGTGTTTTATTTATTGCCCAATCAGAGCAATTTGACATACAGACCATCCCACAGCAGGTCAACATTTATAAGTTAATTAAAGCATAGGAGTAGATGACTTCAGAATATGAAATAGACATGGTGGGATGTATACTTATGTGGTGATACCTATCCTTTGCACAATATCACTGTAACTGAAATGTAGTTCTAGCTTTTCCACCACCTTTAAGTGTGCTGTCAGGTATTTAATTACTATCATTCATTTTCCTGATTCATATCATGTGAAACCTCAGCCCAACATACCTCATACAAAGGTGCCAGGGTAGGTAGAGCAATACCTCTCTACTGTCCAGGTGATAATCCTGGGATCTGTGAATGGGTCAGGTTACATGAAATGGTCCATAAAGATTATAGATGGTATAAAAATCACCAGTGAACTGATTTTCCTGAGAGGCCCAAAATAACTATGATGATCCCCTTTTAAATTAAGATTTAGTTTTAAGTGTGTGTGTGTGTTTGGCTGCAGGGGCAGGAGTTTTTGCCTCTGTTCACATGAATGCCGTTACCCATGGAGGCCAGAAGAGTATATGAGAGCCCCTAGAACTGGAGTCACGAGTAGCTGTGAGCTGTTAGATCTGATTGTTGAGAACCAAACTCGGATCATCTGCAAGAATAGCATGCCCTTTTAACCACTGAGTCACTAGTCTTGCTAGCCCAGCCAGCTACAGTGATTCTTAAATGTAGATGAGAGAATGAGAGAAAACCAATAAAATGGAATTGAGAAAAATCTTGACCTGATGTCAGTGGCCTTGGAAATGGGATAGGACATGAGCCAGGAGATGCACATGCTGGAAGAACAGACAAACAGATCCACTCCTAACAACTCCAAGAGGACATCTTCTGAGACCTGTTTGGGGTTTCTGGCCTCCAGGACTAGGAAACAGTAAGTGTGTAGTATGTTGAAGTGCTTGTGGTCTAGCACAAGTGAGAAATTAATGAAAGGATTGGGCAGATGCAATCACAATATGGATATGATGTTATTTTAAAGGTACCAAATGCATAGAAAAAATGGGCATGCCTGTGAAGGCTTGGCCGACTGTAATTTCAGAGAGAAATGTTAATCACCAGGTGTGGGTGAATTCATCATGTGTGACTGGCTGCAACCACAGATTCTTGTGCAGAAGGTCCTGTGTAACAAAAAAGATGATGGCACTACAAAGACACAGAAACACACATTTGATAACAATGCTGATATTGAGGCCTTTGGGGTTTAAATATGCTATGTCTGGGTGATTATGTCTAAGAAATGTTCTACCTCAAGCAAGGAAACATACTATTCTAGAGTTGTAGGAGAGCGTGGGCCCATAGCCACTGATCTTAAACAGGTTTGACCTTGAAACTTGTAGGTCTTTGTTAATGCCTCCCCAGCAGGGCTGCTTGAAGAACACAACTGTTCTTTGCCTTTTTCTGTGCAGTTGTAATCTCAACCACTTTTCTCTTTCCATGAGAAAGTCTGAAAATCTCTGGTTACATTGGGCTCAAGTAGACCTGGTAAAAATAACTAAAGGCCTCTCCTGAGATGTTTCACTCTGAGATATTAAAGTGTGCTTCTTCAGGCTATGATACCAATCTGTTCTGATAACTTTTGCAAGTCTACACCATAAAAAGAAAAGCTCTGTATAAGTATAAAAGGTAAGAATATATATATCGCTATGTGTGATATCTCATTGGCAGGCATCAGATGGAAACTTCTCAGTCAGCCCTGCCTAACCTCGGGCAGTGGGAATGGCATATGTAATGATAAATTTCTCTCTGGGGCACTTAATGGAGTACCAAGCAATCCTGAAAACATATCATTCAATTACAAGGTATATTGTCCTTCTCATTTCATAGATGGAAGAGCTGAGGCATAATGAGCTTTACTAATTCATCCAAGGCCACACACCAGATAAATAACTAATAGAGTTAGGTAGCATACACTCAAAGCCTTTGACCTAGAATCTAAGAGCATGTTTCAGACAATAGGCCCCAGATAAGTTTCGGGAAGGGAAACTGGCAAAATTGATATGAGGCAGTTAGACATCAAGGATCATATAGGCGCCCGTTTTGGTACTGACAATGGGAAGAATTTGGCCATTAAAACTAGACACATGGAGCACGCTAGTGTAGCGAAGGCCCAGGCAGCATGCTAGTCAGATTTGACTAACACAGAAGGTGGACACCGTGGCGCCATGTTCAAATCCCTGCTCTTTCCCACACAGCACACTTCCCACTGCCATTGCTCACAATTCCTCCACCCCAGGCCTGGCAGGAGAACCCTGGCTGTGGTGCAGCCTTCCAGGCAGGGCCTTCACATCACACAAGGGTGACCTCTGCTGAACTGTAGAATACCTTCCCCGTTCAAACAAGAAGAGCAAAATGATTCATATAGGAGCCAAAGAATGAAGAGAAGAGGTTCCAGCTTGGCAATGGGACGGGGTGCCTGTGTCTGTACCACAGAACTTATTAAAAAAAAATAGGAAGCCTTTGATAGGGACTGTGCAAAGCAAATCCAAAATTGATGTGTCTTCCCTCTTATAACACTGTTTTCAAGGAAAGTTATTATATATGCATCTTTGGAGACTTTAAAATGGAAATAAACATTTTCTCTAAATCAGCTGTCATCATCAAAATGAGAATCTGTCTTACTGTTAGAAATTCTGAGTTTAAAAAGTTTCTATTTCTAAAACTAAATGCTGATGAGAGCTACACAGTCCAAAATAGAAATCCTTTCTCCTAAGCATAAACATCTGAGCTCATGTTATAGTTAGCTGGTTGAGTTATAGTTAGCTGGTCAAGTGTTTTATGCACAGGATATGGGGTACCTTTTCTTCACTGTTTGTCATATTTACTCATTTTTCTAAAATATTACACTAAAGCTTGATAAAGGATATTATTGCCTCCAAAGATTTATTGTCATGACTGGAAACTATTTGATACTAAACTGAAGGTGAAGTCAAGATTGAGTGGCATGCCCTCTTTCCCTGTTGGGGTTTTTAGCGTTAGCCTCCATTATGCTCTTTTTTTTTTTTCATTGAAAACATAATTTTTTTCCTAATGTTTCTTCATGTTTCTACTATGTCTTCCATCCGAGTAAAGTTCCAGTGAATTTCAGATGAGTTATTGTGACAGTGAGTTCTCTTGAATGCATTTAGTCTGGGATTAACTTTCTCAAACACATTGCAAATAACGTTGAGGCATTTGTTTGAACAAGAACTCAAGTAGGGGAAATGCAACAATTGACCCCAGCAGTCATCAGCTTAGTTGTTCTATATACAAATAAGGTGTGCCGGGCGTTGGTGGCGCACGCCTTTAATCCCAGCACTCGGGAGGCAGAGCCAGGCGGATCTCGGTGAGTTCGAGGCCAGCCTGGGCTACCAAGTGAGCTCCAGGAAAGGCGCAAAGCTACACAGAGAAACCCTGTCTCGAAAAACCAAAAAAAAAAAAAAAAAAAAAAAAAAATAAGGTGTGTATACACCAGAAACCATCCAGTTTCTTCTCAGTGGGCTGCTCCTGGTATTTCCAGCAAGCAATTGCAAGAAATCACATTGTATCTATATCCTTAGATTACTGCTTAGTGGATGTAAGCCATGTACGTACATGGCTTATGTTTTACAGTTTGAACTACTCCAAAGAAGGACTCCATTTTTTTAATCAAGAATGGAAAAGCTTTGTTTGCAAGATACTTTTTTTTTTGTAAAATACCTTCAATAATGGAGGAAAATGTTATTTCATACTTTTTAAATTAAGAGTGTGAAAGGCATGAAAGCCTTGTAAAATAAGGTTAAATTGCTAACCTATTGGGGTAAAATGTGTGCTTTAATTTGTCAGCAGTTTTAAGGATGTTATCACTACAGGTGAAGTCAAATATATTTTTGGAACATTCTGCATGGAATAGCCTAGCTCTGCCCTACTTAGCAAACAGTAACGTTCTCCCTTGGTCCATTCAGGGTCCATTCATGCATACATATTTTGGTAGGCTGACAATTTCCCCTTACTCTCTTAGAATTGTTTTCATAAACCTAACAGCCTGCCTCACCAGCTATCCAATTCTGATTTCATTTCTTCTAGTTTTAGGAATAAAACTTGAGTCATTACGAATATTTCCTCACTGGACATCATCTCTCCTTTGACATTAAGTAGTTCTATGGAATACACAGAAAACAGAAAAGATAATAAATCTGCTTGAAGAAACCAGCTTATTTAAATTTTGAGAGAACAGTAAATTTAAAATTTTGGGGCAAAATCAAGATAAAATTACACATTCTTTGGTGTCTTGATGACTAAATGTCCTGTGTGTCTAAAAAGAAGATACTGGGAAAGTCAGGCAGACATGATAGAAATAACAATTCTAGAACTCAACTTTGAGGGTTGTTTTTGCTTATATGAAAGACAGTTCAGATGTCTACAGCTTTGGGACATGTAATCACAAATGATTTACCTCTGAAATGATGTGCATTGGGGTCAGTAACCCTTTATAGACACATCTCTTCTGTGTCTGTATTAACATTATACCCTTAAAGTATTTCAGTTCCAGTGTCTTGGCTTTATTTGTTGATGAATGACATTAACATTCTTGCCTCTTCTTTGTCTCTGGCTTTTCTATTCCTGGGAAGAAATTCCTCTTGGCCTCCTTATATACACCTGATGACATATTCACATCCACCACTTTGAGAAGTACCTGGGGCAGTCCTCTCTAATCTCCAGGTCTCTCCAGAAGCCTCAGTTCTGACAATCTGCAGGGCATTTCCTCATTGATATTGTAACTTCCTGTGTCTAGACCAAACTCCAAACTTCTTCTGCTGAAGTCATAGTCCTTACTAATAATTTTCAGCATTAGTGTGACTGCTGAGTAGTACTGAATGGCAAAGGATCCGTGTCACTTTGCTACTCTTCTGAATTTTTTCTTATCACACTAGTTGTTAAGTCTACAGGTTGCACTTAAAATCCATTCCTTCCTACCCATTGCACAGCCTCTATGGAATCCCCACAACTTTTTCTGTAGCATCATTAGACTTTTGCAATGCTTCTTGTGGTCTCCCCAAAGCCTAGCAACAAGCTAGCACCATCTGTGTTCAGTGTCCCATCAGGCCTCCTTCCTATCTGCTCCACATCACTTCTCATAACAGTCATTCATGCTTCTCTGTATAAGGCCTGGCGACCCTCCAGCTGCTTCTGGCACATGTTTCACATAACCTTTGAGTATTCCGTGATGCAGCCAAACAGAGCAGCTGCCATTTCTAAAGTTTCCCTTTGCTTCTCTAATCAAGACACTTCTTCCTGTCTAGAATGCCTGCTTCTTCCCAGCTTCGTAACCTTAGCATTTACCCCACAGGATTGAGCTGAGATCCCAGTTCTACATGAAGGTTTCCCTCTCCCCTTGACAATGGGCTTATCCCCATTCCATGTCTTCAATTTGATCATATGCTCCCTGAGGTCATGAACCACATCTTATTTCTTAGCCTCCCACTTCTCTTCTCACTTCGAAAACTATGGCCGCCATGTAACTGATGCTCAAAATGTCTCTGAAATGAGTAATGAAGTGAGAAAAACAAAGCTTTTTTTAAATGAACCAGGAGAGAGGGTATTGATAAAAGCAGTACTTTAGGAAGATTTCTCTGTCACTAATCACTGCAAGGATACAAGCTAATTTTTCTTATTTTCTTTCTCTCTTTTTTTAAATAAGAATATTTTTCATTCATTTTACACACTAATCAAAGATCCCCTTCTTCTCTCCTCCTGCACCCCCACAGCCTCCCCCTCCCAACCTACCCCCACTCCTCTCCACAAGAAGGCAAGGCCTCCCATGGGGAGGCACATCTAGTAGAGCCAAGTCCAAGCCCTTCCCCCTGCCTCAAGGCTGCACAAGGTGTCCCATAATAGGTAGTGGGCTCCAAAAAAGCCCCCTCATGCACCAGGGATGGATTATGATCCTACCGCCAGGGGGCCCCCCAGGCAAATCAAGCTACACAATTGTCTCACCATACAGAGAGCCTAATCCGGTCCCATGTAGGCTCCACAGCCATTGATCCAATGTTCATGAGTTCCCACTAGTTGGTCGTCTCTGCGGGTTTCCCCATCATGATCCTGATGCACTTGCTCATAGAATCCCTCTTCTCTCTCTTTGACTGGACTCTTGGAGCTCTGCCTGGTGTTTGGTTGTGGATCTCTGCATCTGCTTCCATCAGTCATTGGAGAAAAGCTCTATGATGACAAAGTATTCACTGGACTGATCACTGGGGTGAGCCAGTTCAATTGAGGCACCCTCTCCACTATTTCTAGTAGTCCAAGCTGGGGCCATTCTTGGGGATTCCTGGCAACTTCCCTAGCATCAGGTTTCTCTCTGTCCCCATGATATCTCTCTCTATCATGGTATCTCCTTCATTGCTTTCCCACTCCATCCCTGTTCCAGCTCAACCATCCCATTCCCTTATGTTCTCATTCCCTATCCCCTACCCTCCATTGCCCACCCCTCATTCCCAATTTATTCATGGAGTTCTCATCTATTTCCCCTTCCCAGGGTGATCCATGTCCCTCTTTGGGTCTTCCTTGTTAGCTAGCTTCTCTGAAGTTGTGGGTTGTTGTCTGGTTATCCTTTGCTTTATGTCTAGTTATTTGGAAGTTACAAAGGAAAGTAAATTCATTGTAGTGAGATTCAGTTTATGCTTTTTACTCACAGTGAGGCTAAGAAAAATCTGTTAAGATAGAAGAAAGAATAAATTCTACTAATTTCTATCTTCTATCACTGTGTAGTTTCCTCAGAAAATAATTACATAATAATAATTCAAACTCTATTTCCATGTGACATTTACGTTTATGGTGACCTAATGTGATACTGAACTGTGAGTCAGAGCCCATACCTATCACACACGGACACACACTTTGTGATTTGGTGCTTGCCAGCACAGTCACTTATGGCCATTCCCCTGCTTCTTTTTCTGGTGCTCATTACCCTTAGGTTCTGTGCAGTCTTTGTGCCATTGAGAATGTTACTGGTGGAGTAATTGTGAATTAGCATCTATACTCAGCAATTTTGAAAGCTTAACTGCTCATTTTCTCAGCATACTGTTGGCTGGAAGTCATCATTTTAAAAGCATTTTACCATTAAGGATGTGGGTTCTTGAATATAAATTGCCTATTGGAATTGGAAGTGTAAAACCAAAGCTATGATCCATGAGGGCAAGTTTGGTTTCTCATACAGGACAATGTCACTATGAAAAACGAAGTATCTCTCCTCTTTTAGGGGTAATATTTTTCTTAGTAGACATATTATGTTTATAATTACTTAACATAAACACATCCACACCTAATAATTTCAAAATAATTTGTGTATTTGTTTAGTTTGTATTCTTCAGAATACAATGATGTGTAAGCCCTCCCAGGGCATTTCAAATGCACACTGACTGGCATGGAGAATACAAGTTGGCTCCAAGTGGCCATTCTACATTTCCTCCCCCTTTTCCCAGTGGGACAGTATTGTTCACCTCTGTTGTGTATCAGTGTAGTAACTTGCCACTCCTCAGAAGCAGAACACACTTTCCAGAAACTCACCTTCTTCCTATCCTCTTTCCTTAGCTTTTCAACTCACTATATAGTCTCATTTTTATCAGGAAAACATCGGGGGTCAAAAAAAACAACTTAAAAATTATCCAGAAAAACTAAATTTTACTGTGAGAAAAAAAATGATGGTGGTAGCTAAATAAATGTTAGGGGAGTTTTTAAGCACATTTGTCTCCTCATTTTTGAAAGTCAGAAAAGCAGTCAGGCACTGGGGAAGTAAGGAGGAATATACATTATGTGTGTCAGAAGGTTTCTCCCAACATCCAAGTGTAGAATTCTGTAGAGCTAAGTGGAAGTGGATGGTGTCTCTCTGTGTGTGTGTCATTGGCTGCCTTAATGGAGGGATTATTAACTTACTGTTTTAGTACAATATATCCTACGCAATAATTCTACAGGTCAGACACTAACTGGATCTGGGGACTAAAATCTGGGTTGATCACGGCAGCATTTCTTCTGGGAGGTATAGAGGAGATTGTCAGTTTACCTGTATCCCTTCTGAAAGCTATAGAGGAGATTACCACCCCGCTTCACGGTGTCCAAATGCTTCTTCCTTCTGTCTACAAAGGGAACAGTGGTTTATTTCATTAGATTTGCCTTCTGTCACTTTATTTTTGACCATTTTGCTTCATTCTTCTCCCGTTAAGGATACTATGATGCATTATGCTCCCCAGAATAATACAGAATAATCTCTGTATCCAAGAAGGGCTCACTAGCAACTTTAATTCCATCTGCTCCTTTAATTCTATTTTGCCATGACATATCCACAAGTTCAGGTGCCTTGTTTTTGTCTTTGGGGAGGTAAAGAGCTCTGGAGAGATGAAGTGAATGTCTGAGATTCTTACCATTTATAGGTTCCCAGGTCCTGGGACTATGTTTTTTTGTTTTTTGATTTTTTAATGAGATTAAATTATTTTTTCTTTTTTAATTAACAGTTTTCCTTTATTTTACATACTGACCACAGTCTCCCCATCCTTTCTCTCATTTCATTCCCTCCCCCCCTCAACTCCCATCTCTCCCCCTCCCCATCAACCCACTCCTCCTCTGTCTCCATTCAGAAAGGGGCAGGCCTCCCATGGGCTTAAACATAGCATGGCACATCAAGTTGAGACTATATTTTAAACAGCAAATTTTTGTTTCCAGCATCCTGGTGGGTGTTCTAAGAAAGTTTTTTCATGAAATTGGATTTGGATTGGATGGTAAAATACACAGAGTTGGTCTTTTGCAATCCTTAATGCTCTCTGGCATGTACATGCAAATACTCACAAAAAGCAATAGAAGAAGAAAGTAAGGAGGGATGGAAGGAGAGGAGGAAGGCAAGGAGGATGCAGAGGTGAAGGATGAAAGGACAGGGAAATCAGAAAGGAGTCTATCAATTGTAACAAGTAGCTTCTCCTTACTGCCTGTGGGCTTCTTGCCAGTCACTGTCCTAAAACCTCATACAGACAGCAAAACCAATTAGGTACCATTTTTATTGTTAACTCCTCTGTAAAAAGAAGAAATGAAATTCAAGCCAAGATGCTCACCTGGGTCATCTCAAAGGTGAGTGATGAAGAACCAAAACTCATGCCAAGACTCTACTCCCAGAGCCTGTGACACT
>CABHPR010130551.1:7570-22752 GCA_902168415.1 Peromyscus melanophrys
GGGGTCGGGGTAGGTAGGGGTGTGGGGGTGGGGCCTGTGAGCGGCCCGGGCGGGGAGGGGGGGGGGGGGGGGGGGGAAGGGGAAGAACAGGGAAGAACCAAGTCTGTCTCAGATCTTGAAGGGTTAGAATAATTTTAATGTTGCTATTCTACTGATCAGTCAGGAAAGATGTGTTCCCTCCACAATAGTAGCAAGTCTGAGACCCGCTCCACAGGAAGACTTTACATCTGTTACTATAAACCTGGCCCAAAGTCCACGGCTGGGGAGATCACAGGCCCTAGAGAGGATGCTACAGCTGTCGTTGTCCTAAATAGATGTGATATGCTTGTCAAGTTGCCTTCTGCTGGCTTTCTCCACTCTTATACAATCCAGAATTCTCTACCTAGGGAACGGTGCCACCCACAGTCAGCACACCTCAGTTAATGCAATCAAGATAATCCAGACAAGCCCACAGGCCAAACTAATCTAGACAACCCCTCATCGAGACTCCTTTCCTGTGTGACTACAGATTGTGTCAAGTTGACAATTAACATCAACCACATCACCAACCCAAAAGTATTTGGACATTTCTGTTGCTGTTGTTATTGATGGGAATTGAACCACAGGTGCCAGATAAGAGCTCACCGCTGAGCTGTATTCCCAGCCCTTATTATTATTACCATTATATTTTAATGTTCTTGAATGGGGACAGTAACTCCCACCTCCTGGGTTGCTGGGAATGCCAGTGATTTGCTCGGTGAGGGTACAGCACAGGGCAGGTGTTCAGGACATTAACGGTGTTTTTTACTCTCTCTGAAGTTTGTCTTTGTGCTCGAAGGACCCTGCTTCTTGACCACCTCATCTCTAAGGTCCACTTTCCTCATCTTCTCCCCACAGGTAGTAGAGACTGTGGGCTGGATCAGAAATTCGGTACAGAGTTGGGAAGACGCGAGCAGGCAGGCCTGCTCCAAGCCAGTCTCTGCTCATTGCCTCCAGCTCATTCCCTCTGATAAGGGGAAGTTCCCACAAAGCTGCCCTTCCTCTCCGACCGGGAGCAGACAGCTCCATGGAAACCTGAAGTGAGAACTTCGTTTACTGTCTTAGACCCTGGGTGGCAGAGAGCTTGGCCTTATGGACACACTCAGCCATTCTTCCTTCCTCACAGCAGCTGCCCTGTGACCCATCACTTCCCATCAATCCATAGGATGGGTCCCAAGCCAGAGCCTTCCTTACGTCTCCCCGATTGAGGTAAAAGGACAGGAATTTCTTCTGTCTTCACATAAATAAGGCCCCAACACCACAAAGGCGATGTATTGGTCTTGCCAGTTCCTGAAGACGTTAACTGAGAAGGAAATGCCCCTGAACTCTCCTCAGTGGACAAGATGGCAGAGAAGCAGCGGCCATCTTAGGTCACCAGTCAGCTTACACATGAGGAGACAGTATAAAAGGGGCTTGAGTTCCTGTGGGATTTAGTACCACCAGCCCTGGACCTCACTGGGAAAGAGAAGAATGAATGCTCTTCCATCTCTTGTCTGGTTGTTTGTTTGGTTGGCTGGTTATTGTGTGTTGATGTTTGGTTTTTAAAGGTTTTAAAGATTTCTTTCCTTTTGGGTTAGTTTGGAGGTTTGGGGGGTTTTGTTCTGTTTTTGTAACAGAGTTGTCCTGTAGTGTTCTCTTGTTCTCTCTCTCTCTCTCTCTCTCTCTCTCTCTCTCTCTCTCTCTCTCTGTGTGTGTGTGTGTGTGTGTGTGTGTGTGTGTGTGTGTGTGTGTGTGTATGTGTGTATCCTCATAAGTTAGAAGATAGCATTGGATCCCCTGGGCTGGAGTTTAAAGTGGTTGTGACACCAGGCGGTGGTAGCGTACACCTTTAATCCCAGCACTTGGGAGGCAGAGTCAGGTGGATCTCTGTGAGTTCGAGGCCAGCCTGGTCTACAGAGTGAGATCCAGGACAGGCACCAAAACTACACAGAGAAACCCTGTCTCGAAAAACCAAAAAATAAATAGATAGATAGATAGATAGATAGATAGATAGATAGATAGATAGATAAATAAATAAATAAATAAATAAATAAATAAATAAATAAATAAAGTGGTTGTGAATGTCTGGATATGGGGGCTGGGCACCAAATTCTGGGTCCTCTGGATGAGCGGCAAGCTCTTGACCACTGAGTCATCTCTCCAGCCCCACAGTGTGAATATTCTTAACACTACTGTGGTAGTTTGAATGTAATTGGTCCCCATAAACCTATAGGGAGTGGCACTATTAGGAGGTGTAGCTTTGTTGGAGGAAGTGTGTCAATGTGTAGGTGGGCTTTGAGGTCTCATATATGCTCAAGTCACACCCAGTGAAATAGGCCACTTCCTGTTGCCTATGAGTCAAGATGTAGGACTCTCCGCTCCAACACCATGTCTGCCTACACACCACCATGTCCCACCATGATGATAATGGATTAAACCTCTGAAACTGTAAGCCACCCCATTAAATGTTTTCCTTTATAATTGTTGCTGTGGTCATGGTGTCTCTTCACAGCAACAAAAATAATAACTAAGACAACTACTGAATTGACTGAAAAATGGTTATCATGCTGAAGTCTGTGTTCTGTGTTTAATCACACTTTTTAAAGCACTGGGGATCTAAGGTAATTATACATACTAAGCAAGTGTTGACTTAACGCTTTCTTTTGAAGCAGGCTGTAGCCCATGGCTACATGTAGCCCAGGCTGGCCTCAAACTCACTGTGTAGCTCAACATGATCTGATCTTCCTGCCTCAACCTCTCTACCACTGGGATCACAGGTGTGTGAAGCCAGGAGTCTGTGAGGGATCCTGACAGTCCCGGGTGTTCCTTTTCCCACCTTCTGCCTAAGGGTGACAGAGTGGAGACAGAGCTTTGTGGGGGTGAGACCCCTGCATGCACAAGCTGCAGGCCCTTCGAAGGCCTCTCCCTCGTGTGTCTGATGCCACTGTTCCTAGATCCTTGGCCTTTTGTCCTAGTCCTCCCTGTTCCCAGATCCAACTCATTTCTCAAGAACACGAGGCCTCGGGTGACATTATCACACGCACATGCAAATTAACTCCATTAATAAGTTTTAAAAACAGCCCAGGGATTGGTGAGACTCGGTGCTGGGCTCTTTATTTACAGGGAGGGTTGTAGGTCTGAGAGGTTATAGAGCTGTGACGTGGTGTGAGTCCAAGATTCTGTGACAGCCACCATGGGTCTCTCCCTTGCTCACTCAGGGCCAAGCACCTGAAAAAAAAAGTGCTAGATAAAGAAAGCATATCTCCCTCCCACATCCCATGCCCTTATCACAACCCCACATCATGGGGAGGTACCTACACCAAGGGTTTGAAGTAAAGAGACATAAGCCAGGGATTTCAACTTGGGGTGGTGAGGCTTTGTCACACCCAGGAGCCTGTGCTGGGCCCAGGCCTGAAAGACCTGGGGAAAGGTAAGAGGGCATAACAGTAAAGGTAAAAACAGGGCATGTCCTGGTTGGGTTTGTTTGTTTGGTTTTTGGGGGGTTGTTGTTGTTGTTATTTTGCCAACATGAGTTATCTGAGAAGAAGAACCTCAGCTGAGAAAATGCCTCCATCAGAGTACCTGTGGGCAAGTCAGTAGGGTTTTTTGTTGTTGTTTGGCTTGGTTTTTTGACTAATGATTGATGTGCAAAGTCCCAGTCCACTTGGGGAAGTGCCACCTCTGGACACCCCGAACTGTGTAAGAAAGCAGGCCAAGCAAGCCACGAGGAGCAAGCCAGCGGGCAGTGTTCGTTCTGCCATGGCCTCTGCTGCAGTTCCTGCCTCCAGGTTTCTGCACATTGAGTTCCTGCCCTGACTTCCCTCAGGGATGGAGTGTGACCTGAGAGTTGTAAGCTGAATAAACCCTTTCCTTCCCAAGCTGCATTTGATCATGGTGTTTACCACAGCAATAGAAATGCTAACTAAGACCAGGCCAAAGACGAGGGGGCAAGAGGTTGGGCAGGAGAGACATGAGCCAGCACAAGCTGGTAGCCCCAGGCTGCCCTCCTATCTTGGCTGCACAGACCTGGCACAGAAGACTTCTAGGGCATGTGGTGTATCCATAAGCCCCTTTAGACCCAGAAAGGACCTTGAGGAAGAGGCAGAACTCACCCTGGAGAATCTGGCTTTACCCAGACATGATGTGCTTGACAAATGCTAAGGAAAGAAATCGAGAATCAGCCGTAGAGTCCCCTCGGAGCTCTGCCCTCCTCTCCACCGCTTCCTGTCGCCCACACTTCCAACCCTGCCATGCCCTTTCTGCAGGCGGGAGTTCTCTTCCGAGAGGGTTTGTGGAGAAGGCAGAAGAGGGAAGAGACCTGAACTCTGCGATGTGTCCCCTCTGCTGACATTAGACAGGTGACATGAACTACTACACCATCACTACACTATAGATCCCCACAACTTACGAAAGGCATCAGCACGCCCACCCCCCACCTGAGGCTCAGACATGGTGGCTTGATCAAAGCCACACACATGGTTTATCACAGAGCTGTCAAGGTCCTGGGCCAATGAGATGGATCAGTGGGTAAAAGTCTTGTCACAAAAGCCTGAGGACCTGAGTACAGTCCCTAGGAACCAGTGGTAGAAGGAAGTATTGTTTCCTGAAAATTGTCCTCTGACCTCTGAACACACGTGTGTGCCCATACCAACATGTGTATCGTATATACACACACACAATAATAGTAATACAGATGTATTTTGATGCCCCTTCCATTATATCAGATATTCACTCCTAAGATGGAAAAAAGATAGCACCCAGTGAGAATCTGCCACAGCCCATCTGAGACACACATCCTGCAGCCTCTGGGCTGGCCCATCCCATCCCACACCGCTCTCTTACCCGGGGCACCCTGGGAAGCAAAGAAGGAACCTACCTTCATAATTGATGCAGCCATTGGCATCCTCCTGCCCAGACAACAGCTGTTCCACCTCCGCCTCACTCATCTTCTCTCCTGTGTGGGGTGTGGGGATGGGGTCGTAACGACAAGTGGCAGAGAACGGGAAGGAAAACAGAAGCACTCAGAAGGCTGAAAGTCCACCCTGGATCTGAGAAATGGTTAGTGCCAAGCCTCAGCAAAAGCTCTGGAAGGTGGGATCAAGTATCTCAGGGCACAGCAGCAACGGTGAAGGTAAGGAAAGAAGCCCCGAGGCCATGGCAGGCCTCAGAGTAACCCCTTCTCTGCCAGCTGGTTCTCCTCTCCCAGCCCCTGGGACTTGCTGGGCAAACCCAGTTCCTGGGGTAGATGGGGTGAGGGGTTCCCATAGCTACCAGGGAAAGAGGCCCTGGATTAGGGTTTGGCAGATACAGGGACCCTTAGACACACCCCACCAGACGTCACTTGGCCCTGCTTATCCTTCGGCTACTTTCAGGCAGCTTTCATCTCTGCCGACGTACCCAGAGTAGCAAGGACGTGCCGAAGCTCAGCCCCCATGACCGTGCCATTGCTCTCTTTGTCGAAGACACGCAGCCCCTCCACGAAGTCCTCATAGGTGCCCTGCTCCTTGTTGCGGGAGATGTGCTGCAGGATGGGCAGGAACATCTCGAAGTCCAGTGTCTTGGAACTCATCTCTTCCAAAGGGCATGAGGGCAGACCGAGAACACCGCTTAAGTAGATGCTCGGGGGAAGAGAGGGCCAAGAGGCCTCTTCCCAGCCCTGACACCACCCAGGGCTTAGAGTGAGCCATTTCACATGTGCAGGCAGAGTCACAGGGATGGGCCAACAGAATTGGAAAAAAACAAGTGTCCTTGGAACTCTGCACTGGGTCCAGTTATTAGACCGTTCTGTATGGGTGCTGAAATATCTAAACATTAATCCAACACTAACCTTCAGGCTTGGGTTTGCCCAAAACACGCAGCACCTCTGCATTGGTGGGGTTCTGGCCCAGGGCCCGCAGCACGTCCCCACACTGCCCATAGGTGATCTTCATCTCTCCAGTTGGAGTTCGGTCAAACAATGAAAAGGCCTCTTTGAACTCTGCAGAGAGACACCCAGCTACAGCCCCCTGCCCCAGGAGAAGGCAGTGGCTGTGGCTTCCTCAATGGAGTAGTTAAAGGACGTAGCAGTTCCCTTGAGCCACTCACTGTTCCAGGCTGTCCTTGGAAACTGCTTTTACCCCATCTTCTGACCAGCAAAGTCACCTGGGGACCCCACGACTTATCCTAGCACTGGTCTCAGGATCCCTTCTCCTAGTCAGTTATGAGATTGGCTAGGTCCCTATTTCTCCCCACGCCACATCTTATCTCTGCCAGGAATGAAGCTTTCCAGATTTTCGGTTTGGCTCTGCCTAGGAGAGTAGGAAAGCCAGGCTGGGTCTCAGCTCCCTCCTGCTCTGCCCATTATCCCTGTCACTGAGTGTCCTGGGAGGTGGCAGGATGTGGACACAGTCTGCAAGGTGATAAGACCTATTCCAAAGTCAGCTATTATCAGGACCGCCTGTTCCCAACTGCAAGAGCTCCAGAGCCAGACAAGGTGATATGGGGGCCATAGTCAGACCACGCCAGGCCTGCCACTGAACCACTGAACCCCTGAACCACTGGTAGCTTTTGGTAAACTGACACTTTTGTAGGTCCTCTGATTCTTAGCTTTAACTGAGGACACAATGTCCACCTGCATGTGTGGCTGGTGGGAGCACAAAATGTGCCAAGGGTGTGGCTCACAGAGGGAGGGAACAGATCAAGGTGCCTCTCTTGTCTCCTGCCTCTGGGGCTAGCTCAGTACAAGAAAGACCTGGCACCTTGAAGTTTGCAGAGCAGGTATCTAAGGGGCAAAGTCAAATGAAGACAACCCTGGGCCCTCTGTAAATAGCCTTAACTCTTCATCGGTTTGTTTGCTTTTGTTTCTGTGAGACAAGGTCTCATGTAGTCCTGGTTGACCCTAAATGTGCTATGTAGCAGAGGATAACCTGGTGCTCCTGATCCCCCTGCCTCCACCTCCCAAGTCCCAGGATTATAGACATGTCTGGCTAATTCTCCACCAATTTGGATTCAATTATTTTATTAGAATAATATGAACTGGCAGTGGCACTTAAGTCCCCTCATGCCATGGACAAAGGAGTGGACAACCACAAGTGACAGCAGACTGCTGTAACTGATGGGGCAGCAAAGAGCCGCACGGTGGAAGCCCTGTTCCGGAATGTGTAAATCTGGTGGGGGAAGAGAAGTCATCTGCTGGAAGCTAGCTCCTACAGCGGTAAAGCAGGTCAACAGCGTGAACCAAAGAAGAATGCTGAGTTACTTGAGAGGGGGCAGGAGGGGGCACTGCCTTTAATCCTTTACAGGTACTTTAGAACTGCTTGGTTCCTTAAAGGCTGCATATGAATTACTTACAAATTACTCCACAGTCAAAGCAGAGTGCCCCAGATTTAATTACATACAATTCTTCCTGCTGGGGATCCCAGTGGACACATGAAAACACCAATGTTTAGAATTACGACTAGCCATTGGTACAGGGGCTGCCGTATGAAGTGGCGACACACGGCAGTAATGAGGTAGCTGCCTCAGGAGACAAAGAGCCTCGTGGTGGAAGCCCTGTTCTAGAAGGTTGTGTAAATCTGGCAAGGGATCAGAGAAGTCAACAGCTGGAACTTCCTGTGGAGCGGGGAGGGTATAATAAGGAAATTGGAGCCATAGCACCCAGAAAATACAAAGCTCAGAACAATGCGGTAACTAGCTCCAGATAGATGAAGGGTGGATGTAGACAAGATGCTGAATAGTCACAAAATTTCAGAACTGAACAGAACCAAATATCCTCACTTTGAATAAAAGAAAATTAAGTTTTGTAGAAGTGACTCCAGAGCTGGAGGGATGGCTCATAAGAGTGCTTTATGCTCTATCAGCCAAGGTTTGAAAACCAACACTCACATCAGGCAGCCCACAAAAGCCTGTAAATTCAGCTCCAAGAGATCTGATGCCTGCTTCTGGCCTCCATGAGTGCATATGCATGCACACAAACATAAAATGAACTTGGAAGAAGATGGGGCAGTGAACAACACCTAATGGCTCGTAGTGGAAGAGCTGGTGACAATAAAATAGTCCCCTGATTCCCAAAGAATGTTCTTCTCATCACAGCACAACAAAATCATCAGCTGGGGATGTGGCTCAGTCAGTAGAGAGCTTGCCTAGCATGGGTGAAGTCCTGGGTTCAATCCCCAGCACCCCATAAACCAGGTGTGGTTATACAAACTTATAACCCCAGCACTTGGGAGGTGGAGGCAGGAGAATCAGAAGTTCAAGGCCATCGTCAGTTAAAAGTGAATTTGCAGCCAGGCTGGGTTAATTAAGACCCTTTCTTAAGAAAAAAAATAGAAAGAAAATCACTCACCAGTAGCCACAGCTTCACCAAAAAGCACATGGAGAGACAACAGGGATGAAACGTAAAGAAGAAACTGTGGTAATCCAACATGAAGTGCTGTGGAACAATTCTTTTCTACACTATGAATATGTATTACTCTCATTTGCTAATAAAAAGCTGATTGGCTGATAGCTGGGCAGGAAGAGATTGAGCTCTAGAGCCAGACTAAGAAAATTCTGGGAAGAGGAAGGGTGGAGTCAGAGAGTAGGCTTCCAGATACAGAGGGCACAGGAGATGAACAGCCATGTGGCAGAGTGTAAATAATAGGGTTAACTTAAAATCTAAGAGCTAATTAGTAATAAGCCTGAGCTATTGGCCAAGCATTTATAATTCATATAAGTCTCTGTGTGTTTATTTGGGACTGGGCGGTCGGGGCAGGAACCATCTGTCTACAATGAAGAGAAGTGGCTTCAGAGTCAGGGTGTGAAAGGTTACAAAGAGCTAAACCCCAACCTGAAAGCTTCAGGGAGAGTAGAACTCAACCAGAGGTCTTGGTGAGCTTTCCGCCACGATTTCCCTTGGGAAATGGGAGACTCTGATTATTGAGTGAGTTTCTAGTCCTCACAGGTGCTGTGGGGTTGATATAGCTACAGACACATGCGTTAACTAGAAAGCACTAAGAATTTCACGGTGTCTACCAAACTGTTACCTGACAGTGAGTCTCCACGGGGTATGACAGAAACAGATTCCTGTCACAGGTCCAAAACACATGTGCCAGTTCTCGTGGTCTGTGTGTGAGTAAACTGATACCACTTCCTTAGAGGGAAATTGACAAGAACTATCACTAATCTTCCAACCCAAATGCAGGCATGCTTTCACCCAGTGCTAGCAAGGCCGCCAGGAGAGAAGATGTTAATGCACACCAAATGGAAACAACACGAAGGTCTCTGATTATTTAAGTACATCCACGTGTCAGAAGTCCCAAGCTTTCTCTTCCTTTAAGGTTTATTTTATTTTTAATTATGTGTGTATGGGGGGTGCATGTGAGTGCAGGAGCTGAAGTTACAGGTGGTTGTGAACTGCTCTGGGATATGAACTCAGATCCTCTGCAAGAACAGTAAACACTTGTAACCACTGAGCCAGCTCTCCAACCCCTCGAGATTTATCCTAAAGTTGCATTTACTGACACTTTATATAAGACTGAGAAAATATAAATTGTCCCTATTGAAAATGAGAAGATTTGGTGACAGAGACCACAGACAGACTAGTGTACCTGCAAGCCACCACTGGCTCTGCCACCAGGGAGGGTGAGCATGTCACAGATGCTTCATGATGAAGGAGGGAGTGCCCATAAGCTAAAGAGTGTTTCCAGTATCAAGAACAGAGAGAAGGACTTCCTGCTGTGAAATAACCCTCTTGTACACTGTAAAGATTTGGTTTAATAAAACACTGATTGGCTGGTAGCTGGGCAGGAAGTTAGGTGGGAAAGCCAAACTGAGAATGATGGGAAGAAGGAGGGCAGAGTCAGAGAGATGACAGCCAGCCACCGAGGAAACAAGACATGTAGAAAATGAGGTAACATGCCACGTACCACATGGCAAAGCATAGATAAGAAATATGGGGGCTGGAGAGATGGCTCAGAGGTTAAGTCCACTGGCTGCTTTTCCAGAGGTCCTGAGTTCAATTCCCAGCACCCACACCGTGGCTCACAACCACTTGTAATGGGATCTGGTGCCCTCCTTTGGCCTGCAGTGTAGGTGTACGTACATGCAGAACACTGTACACATAATAAATAAATAAACAGACAAATAAATAAATGAATGAAATATGGGTTGAGTTAAATGTAAGAGCTAGCTAGTAATAAGCCTGAGCCATCAGCCAAGCTTTTATAATTAATATAAGCCTCAGAGTGGTAATTTGGGAAGCAATTGCTGGGTATAATCAAGCATAAGGGACAGAAAGCTCCACCTCTGTTTACAACTTCCAGATGTCTTGACAGATTAGGGGGGATGGAGGAGAGGTAAAGACATCAGCATCACTTGATACTGAGCATCAACTCTATCTCAAGCACTCTGAAAGGACAGCTGAAAACAAAGGCCTAGAATAAGACACCCAAATCTGAATCCCCGATCCACCTCTACCGACCGTGTGAGAATGGACAAGACACCCAAATTCTCTAAGCCTCATTTTTACCACCTGTTACACGGGGGGCAGCGATAGCTACTACACCTCATAGGACTGTTTGAAGAATAAAGTGACTTGATCCATATAAAGTGCCCAAGACTGTACCTAGCAGGCCTGCTGGGATGATAATAACTACGGTTACAACCAAGGACCACTACTCCTTCTCTGGAAGTGCAAGAGAACATGGGGGTGTTCGCACTCACCTTCGATCTGGTCGGCACTGAAGTCTATCTGTAGGGAAAGAAACACAGGAGTGAGGGCAGGGACTGCTAACGGCTTCCGAAAGGAAGTCTGGTCATCTCCAGCCAGCCACTGATGAACAGGGAAGGACACCGGACGGAGTGTAAACCAGTCTCCTGATGAACGGGCCAAAGCTGGAGATCGAGGATATAACACAGCCTTCAAAGCTCTCTCAAAATCAAGAAGGCGGGGCTGAGAGATGGCTCAGAGGTTCAGAGCACTGGCTGCTCTTCCAGAGGTCCTGAGTTCAATTCCCAGCACCCACATGGTGGCTCACAACCATCTATAGTGGGATCTGATGCCCTCTTCTAGCATAAAGTCAACAGAGCACTCATATACATAAAATAAATCTTTGAAAAAAAGTTTAAAAAAAAAAAATCAAGAAGGCAAGTGAAAGGGTGGAGCTGCTGAAAAGGTTCCACACCTAAGAGCCACTGTTGCTCTTGAAGGGGACCCATGTTTGGTTCCCAGCACCTACATGACAGCTCAAACCATCTGCCACTCCAGTGCCAAGGGTTCCAATGCTCTCTCCGACAGACATGCACATGGTACACATACATACATGCAGACAAGACACTCATACCCATAAATAAAACTTTTTAAAAAATGCCATCAAGAGGAAAAAATAAACGGAAGTTATCTATCCACACAGTCCTAGAGCCTATGGTGACCTGCATTACAATCTCTTTGGGCCGACAGTAAACTCCTCCTCCTAGAGAGCCCTGGAGAAGCTGCCACCCCAGGTTCTCACTAGTTCACACTGCCCTGACTAGAGGTGCCTCCTGTGGCTTTGAGTGCTCGCTGTTGCTCATTCTGGGACAGCCGGCACCTCACCACATGAAGCTTTCCCTTCCTCGGTCCCACACCACCTTCCTCCTAGGCACTCTAGTAAGTCACAGGTGCCTGGATTCTTTGTCACTGCTTAGCTGGACCTGTCTCATTAAAACCAGGTCCCTGCCCCCACCCAGCCTGGGTGATATTATCACGAAAGTGTTTGGTACATAGTAGGTCCTCAAAAATATTGTGTTGAATGAAGAAATGGATTTGGGGTGCCCACCCCCTAACACACATGGTTGTGCAACTCTGAGTACCCGGGTGGGATGTTCTGAAAAATGAACTAAGATGACCAAGTATGAGTCATCACTTTAACAATCTTGGATGTCATTGCGATGACGTCCTTCCCCACTTCACTCTACCCTGGTCCTCCCTTCCTTAGTGGCGCTGGGTGCCACCCCTGGGGCATTCCATGCCCACCCTACCTCTTCTCCAGAACTGACAGGGGCTCAGCCAGGGAACTATGGCCAGGAGTGGTTTTGCAAAGTATGGAGGTAAATGAGGAAAAGAAAAGCACCCTCCACCCTGCATGAGGAAAAGCAAGGTCTGCCCTAATCCTCCAAGGGAAAGACAGAGCCTGCCTTGCTTTGTGATGCTTTTTGCCCCAGGAGCAGACATGTGAAAGAAATCAAGACAGAAGCGCTCAACCTGACCCCGTGGTCATCGTGACGCGATGGGCTCAGGTTTACCTCTGCTCTCACTTCTGTCAGGGGATCTTATAAACCAGATACTGGGTGCTGTGTGAACGGGGAATGGCTCCCATGACTAACGCTGACTTCTTTCTCCCTTTCTCCTGTTTAAAGCACGGGAACTCGGGAGAGGTGCCTGAGTGGAGGGAAGTGAGAGATGAAAGGGGAGCATGCTCATTTGACGCCACGGGGCAGCTGTTGTCCAGACAACAAGCACCAGGCATGGCGTTTAATCAGACAAATCAGAAATAAAGGCTCCTGGGGACACAGATGGTCAGCTTTCAGGAAAGACAGATGATGCAGAAAGCCTCCGGGGACTATCGGGGGTTTCCCCACAAGGAGCCACACAACCAGTCCAGGCATGGGGCAACTCCTTCATCTCTTTGACAGATGGATCCTGCTAAACCCCTGGTAGGACTAACAGGGTCTCCAACTCTCAGCACAGTATTGTATGAAGTGTCTTAAGTGAGCTCGATCCTGAAAAGACTATGGAGGCCCACACAGTTAGAGCCTTGGGTTCAGGGTCTCTGCCTGTGTGTCACAGAAACTTGTCTTGTCCTCCTCATCACCCCAGCCTCGCCCTGTGAGATTCCCTCGCCCTGGGGGCGGGGGGGGGGGGGGGCACCACTCCAGACCTGATATTAATAGCTCTTCATACCAGAAGCCACTTGACCTCTCCCAATCTGGTGTCAAGTCTTCAAACTGCTCCTTTCTAGAAGCTTCGGACCCCCTCCTTCCCAGGCCCAGCCCTTCCTGGTTCATTCCTTCAGCAGCTGGGCAAATTGCTGGGAGGCCTAAAATGACTAAGTCAGTCAATGGTGCTCACACCAGCTCCAGAGAGAGAGGTGTTACCGGCCAGGTGAAGAGAACAAGATGAAGCGGGCCTAAAACTGGGAGACTAAAGAAAGCAGGCCCAGCTCCCTCACCAAGTTAGAGAGGTCTCAGCCAGGAGTAAGCCACTCAGGCTGGGGCCACAAAAGAGTGGCCCATCAGTGTAAGGGAAAGAAAAAGAGAGGGCCCCAGACTGCTCTTATCTTCTCTACCTCCCTTCCCAAGAGTATATTTGTGAGTGGAGCCTCCCATGCCCCAGCACACAAGCATCCTCCCTGGCTGCTCACACCCATTCCCAGACGCACCGCTAGCTCCCATTATGTGTCTATTTCTCATAAGCATGTTCCACCTCTCAGGGCTGGAAAGAGAATTCAGCAGTCAAGAGTACTAGCTGTTTTTCCAGAGAACTAAGGTTTGATCCCCAGCACCCACACGGCATCTCCCAATCTGTAACTCCAGTTCTGAAGGATCCAACGCCCTCTTCTGACCTCCACAGGCACTGTGTGGATGCGTTACACAGACATGCATGTAGGTAAAACATCCATACACAGAGAATAAAATAGTAAGTTGTAAAAGATATATTCATAATGCACTTTAGGTAAAGGCTGATCTTTGCTTCACTATGGTCGCCCCACACTATGTTTTACAAAAGCTGGCTGGGTGGTTGCACCTGCCACCATTTTGGATTCTGCTGGACTAATGGGGGTGGTCTAGCTGAGCCTCTTTGCACACAGCAGCAACTGGTTGTTAAAACAGAAAGCCTCTAACCTAAGTCTAGTTCTGGTTCTACTGGCCTTTGGAGCTATGACCTAGGGCATGGATGCCATGGTCCTCATCTCTGTCTGGCCTGAGAGACTCAGATCTCTCAGCAACAGAGAAAATAGGACCCTGTCATCTCTACCCCTACCCAGTGGGCTGAGCGTCACTCACCTTCACACTCGTCACTCACCTTCACACTCTTAGGGTCAAAGGCAGAGTCCTTGAGGGGCTCAGGAGCCGGGGCAGGGGCTGGAGCAGGGGCTGTGGCTGGCTTGGCAGCCTCCTTCTTGGGCTCAGGCTTCTTGGGAGGCATGCTGTCTTGGGGTCTCCAGTGGAGGTGGGACCTAAAAAGCGACCAAAAGAAGAGCGGTGGCTCCTGAGAGAGAAGATGGGAGACTGGAGGGCCGTCTTCTGCTTTTATCCTGGGCAGGAGCCCCCACAGAGGGGCTGGTGAGAGCAGGAGCAACTGTCGCTGACTATAAAAGGAAGAAACACCAGCAGTGCGCAGCTGACATCTCAGTATTGTCACCAGTTTGGGGCCACCAGTCCCCTCCCCATCCCCCCACCCCACCCCACCCAACTCCCCCACCCCACCCCACCCCTGCACACACCTCACTCCTCACAGCTTGCACCTCTGGAGCAGACTGATCTTTCCTGCCAATTGGTGGAAACCCAGAGAGGGGCAGGGAAACAGACCCTCTCCTAAGTGCCAGAGCAGCCAGAGAGAGATGAGCTGACTTGAGCCGTTGATAACCCTCACACATAGCCCAGGGGAGGCCGAGGCTTTTTTTAGCCCCTCCTGAGCAGAGGCAGCCCACTGCACATTCCTTTTAAGCCAAGATCCTTTAAGCTGAGAGCCCTAGTCTCTGCCCTAGAGGCTCAATTGTCCAGGCATGGAGCCCTGAGGTAACAGCTGGTCCAACCAGCCCCGCTGTCCCCATTCTCCTAACCCACAGGGCAAAAGCCTGCATTGTCCAAGGACAGGCATCCCAAGAACTCCACAGACTTCAACTCCCTAGATCCACCCTCGACCCACATACCCGCAGTTGTTCATTTAGCAAATATTGCCCATTTGTGCCTGGGGCGGGGGTTGTCTGGGTAAGAAACAGACATAAGGCAAAGTTGGGAAGCTAGAGGTTAGAACCTCAAGATCTAAGATCTAGTGCATGCTTTCTCTCTAACTCATTATGCGCCACTAGACTGTGTGTGTGTGTTGCTTACTATGTACCAGGTTACCAGATGTTTTTCCTATAATATCTCATTAAATATTCCATAATCCTAAAAGGCAGATACTATTATTACTCAGATAACACACACACACACACACACACACACACACACACACACACACACAC